>KN505731.1:96669-138923 GCA_000787155.1 Scartelaos histophorus
GTGTGGAATGGACGACAGGGTGCTGATGGAGGACACTTTGGAGGGGCTGCAGGAGAGGATGGGTTTGCTGGACTCCACACTCGAGCAGCACTGTGACTGCATGAGGGACAAGCTGCAAGAACACTCCAATTTCCAGGTACAAAAAGAGACAATGTAAGAGAAGATCTGTACAAAATATACACTGTTGACATATGCACAAAACTGGTAATAATAACAGCCACTTGGAAGTCGATCTGACCGAGTTGTGAATCTCCTGTCAAACTCACTTAAATTTTTATGCTTTTTTTGAAGAACTGAATACAGTAACAAAATGCATTATTGAGTTTACATGGGTGAATAAAAGATAGATCAGATAGACCTGTCAGTGGTTGTTATAGATGGATCAGAGTACACAAAAACCTTATACTGCAAACTTCTGAACAATTTCTTTTTCTTTCAGAGTGAACTAAGAATGATGTTTACTGCCTTAAGTGAAAGCAAGCACCAATTGTTACAGAAAGTGGCTGGCACAGTGGATCGACCAGCAGCTAAACAAATAGAGGTACAGTGTGCAGTATAAAAAAAAATGAAATTATATTTATGACTACTTTTACTAAACTTATGTTGTACTGAGTAGACATTATCAGAAGTGGAGGACAGCCTGAGGGAGTTTGATCAGCGCGTCATGGAACTAAAGGCCAGAGCAGAGGGGCTCCATGGAGATCAAGTTTCCAATCAGGACCTACTAAAACTTCAGGTGATTCAATTTTTAAATCAGGCAAGCAGAATCCTGTTACCCTCTCTTCACTTACTCGCACTAACTTTCTTTCTTCTAGTTAAGGATGTAATGATCCAAATCTCTTGGTACAATATCATCACAATAGTAATTTCACAGTACCATATTTATTTTGATACAGTGGAGATGCTAGCAGAATAGTAGTTAATAGTTAATTATAATTAACATATAAAGGTACTTTTATATGGTACAGTTATTTCTTCACATTGTCTGCAATGAAATGGAGCTAAGGGTCATGACAGTTGTCTCTGCTTTAGCATTGTTAAGCAAAAATAGGAAATAAGATATTTGTATGTTATTTTATCTAAAAAATCGTTTTATTTCTGTGGTTAGGATGTGTATGAGGAGCTGGTTCTGATGGTGGGATCACGACGCAGTGGTCTGAACCATGGTCTGTCCCTCAAATCCCAGTATGAAGCTGCTCTCAGGGACCTCACTGAGCTGGTGGACACTGCACAGGACAAGATGGCAGCTGACCAAAAGATGACTGTGGCCTCTGTCATTGAGGTGCAGATGTTACTTGACAAACACAAGGTAAGACTGAATTGAAGAAATGTATAAAATAAGTTGATGTGTGTTGTATTGAGTTGTCTGTATGCCTTTTATAGGAGTTTTTCCAGGGTTTGGAGAGTCATATGATCCTCACACAAACATTCTACAGTAAAGTGGCTGGATTGGTTACACAGCGGGAAAGCCAGACTTTGGAGGAGACTATGACCTCTGCCCAGAGTGTGTTAAAACAAGCTAACAGACGAGGAGTGGAGCTGGAGGGCATTTTAGAGGTGCAGATTTGTTGTTTTTAAACCTCAAAAATATTACAAAGACTGAAATCTAATCTGTACTTTTCTCTGTCAGTCATGGAGCAGGCTGGTGGAGGACTACCAGGAGTTGTGTAAGCAGCTGGAGGCTGTGGAGTCCAGTATCCCGGCTGTAGCTCTAGTGGAAGAGACAGAGGAGAGACTGACAGAAAGAATCTGTTTATTCCAGGTAAACATTTAGTTGTGTAATAAATGCAATTTTAGGGTCAAATATACATGAGGTACACTTGTGTTTTTCATAATGTATTTATGTTGGGTTGGGGAGGTTGGGGAGGAAGTAGTTGTGTGTTGGATTGGAGTGGATATTTAATAATCATTTGACATTTAGTCAAAATCTAATATTCTTTTGGTCTCATGAACCCAATTTTGTGTCTCATCTTGTGTTGTAGTAGATGTATATCATTCCATTCATAGTTAGCCTATATGCATTTTAAGTTTAACCCTCTTCATTTGCAAATTAGCAAAAGCAAATTCATCAACACTTAAGCAAACTAAACTGCAATCAAAACATAACTTAGAAATGAATCATGATTGTACAATAAAAGTCTTAAGTGTGATTTTTTTTTCATGAATTACTGATTTGTCTCTTAAGCGTCTAAAGGCTAGTCTGACAGAGCACCAGCCCCAGCTGTACCAGGTGCTGGAGGAGGGTAAACGGCTCCTTTTGTCTGTGGGATGTTCAGACCTGGAGAACCAGCTCACACAGCTGGGGGACCACTGGCTCTCATCCACCACCAAAGTTAATAAAGAGCTGCATCGACTCGACTCCACACTCAAACACTGGACCAGGTCAGAGTTACTATGGCTGCTTGTGATCTATCTACTATCATATGATGTAGTTGTTTTTTCTTTTGCACAATAGGGCTAATCTTGTGATAATTTCTATTGGATCCCTTGTAGATTGGTTGATTGCATGTTGGAGTATAAATAGCTTATATTTTAGTCATCAATATGTTTAGTGTTTACATTTACTGTTTTAAATTTTCAGGTATCAGAGGGAATCGGCTGAGTTGAGCCAGTGGTTACAGTCAGCTTTGGGTCGACTTGAGTTTTGGACAACACAATCTGTTACTGTACCTCAAGAACTGGAGAATGTACGAGACCATCTTTATGCTTTCCTTGTGAGTTAGTTTTCAATTTTTAAAATCAATATTTGAAGGTTTGAAATACAACATCTAAGTAATATAATTTGCTTTTTTATTTAGGAGTTTTCTAAGGAAGTAGATGCCAAGTCTTCATTGCGATCTTCAGTACTGAGCACAGGCAACCAGCTTCTTAGACTGAAGCGAGTGGACACGGCTGGTTTGAGGACAGCTTTGGGACACATTGACACTCAATGGGCAGAGCTGCTCACTCGAATCCCAGTGGTGCAGGAAAAACTCCATCAGGTCTGAAAAATGTTGTAATTAAATGCATGAATAAGATTTTGTTTGTTAAATATTTTTTTTTTACTTTTTCTCTTCAGTTACAAATGGAGAAGTTGGCATCACGTCATGCCATTACAGAACTGATGAGCTGGATCTCTGTGATGGAAAACATAATCGAAGAGGATAAAAACAAGATTTCAGAAGCAGTCGGGTCAGAGAAAGTGCAGAGCTTTTTACAAAAATATAAGGTACAAAACAAAACTAAAATAAATAATATTTTTTGATAGCAGAGTTATGGGCTCACATTATGCTGTGCTTTTACAGGGTTTCCGTATAGATTTGACTTGTAAGCAGCTCACTGTGGATTTTGTGAACCAGTCGGTGCTGCAGATTAGCAGTCAGGATGTGGAGGGAAAACGCAGTGATAAAACCGATTTTGCAGAGAAGCTGGGAGCGATGAACAGAAGGTGGCAGATACTGCAAGGGTTGATTACAGAAAAGGTACAGCCAAGAGTGACAACGATATAGAAAATACTGTGAATTTAAGACTGGATTTGATAAATGTAACAAAAATGTTGTATAAGTGTTGCACCTTTTGTAACATTGTTTATATTTTACACAATGATAATCTTGTGCATTTTTTTATATTGGTCAGTGCAAATTAATTACATGTTCAATGTGTATTTTTTAATATAGATTCAGTTGTTGGAAGGACTTTTGGAAAGTTGGTTAGAACACGAAAATGGAGTCCAGGCCTTGAAATCCTGGCTCACGCTACAGGAGGAAAAATTAAAGAAGAAGCACAGGATAGAGGATGTGGCGTCAGTTCAAAATGCACTTAAAGACTGTCAAGTAATCATAATATCATAATCATGCCTTATTTTTCTCATCACTAAGTATTGTGTGTTCTGTTTTAATATTAAATTATTTATGTTTTCTAGGAGTTAGAAGAATTAGTGAAGGAAAAAGAGAAGGATTTAGAGAAAGCAGTGGAACGTGGAAATGCACTTATTCAGAATAAGAGAGGAGAGGCCTGTGCTGCTGTTAGAGAGACCCTAAAAAAATTAAACCAATCCTGGACTCAGCTGGACCACATGGTTAGTCTCCCTCTGTTTTATTTTATTTTTTTTATTATTTTTACATTTTAAAACACTAAACATGAGTACAACTATAGCAATGTAACAGCAATACTCTTTGTAATGTGTTATGATTCCCACCTCTGCAGATAAGTCAGATGAAGGTGAGCTTGAAGTCAGTATTGGAGCAGTGGACCCTGTACAGACGTGCGGCAGAGGAGATTAATGGACACCTGATGGAAGGCAGGTACTCGGTGTCCAGGCTGCACCTTCTCAACGGGTCCCTCGAGGCAGTGCAGCAGCAAGTGGAGAGTCTGGAGGTGAGAGGTCAACATGAGGGCCAAAAAAAAGAAATTCTGATCTATTTATAATTCCTATGTTTCCTCATCTCGAACATACCTGGAGTTGTGTTTTGTTTCATTCACACATTTAACACACAATCCATGCATTTTTGGTTCTTCTATCAAACAGAAAACACTCCACCTTGTGATGCCATTTGGTAATACAGGAAGTGCTTTTCTGTGTCTCGCACAATCTTCACTAGAATCATTTCGGTAGTTACAGCCTTCAAATGAAGTTCCCAATCTAAAAGTTGCTGTTAATGCTTCATGACATCACAAGGTGGAACAGACCATTTTGAGCACTGGAGATGTAGACAGATCAATAATTAAGGATTACTCAAACATGTGTAAATGAAACAAAACTCCAGGTATATTTTTGATGAGGTAACATTCTAACATAGCTAAAAAGAACCCAATTGTGTGAGACTCTGTGTAATTTAGATCTTTAAGTATGTTTTCTGTTTTTTTGCAGAGTTTGCAAGAGGAAATGGATAAGCAAGAGAGCAGTTTGAGAAAGTTTGGGACGGTAACGCAACAGCTGTTAACAGAGTGTCACCCATCTGTGGCCGAAACATTAAACCGGGCACTTGGTGATGTCAACATTAGGTACAGTAAACCCATAACAGGTGCATTGCTTAATATTCTCACCCTACTGTATACAATAATGTGTGTATTTTGTACTTTTCAGGTGGAATAGTCTACTTGAGCAGATATCAGATCAGTTAAGGAGCAGTAAGGCCCTGCTGGGTTTGTGGCAACAATATAAGACTTTGTGCAACCAGTGTGTGATCGCAGTTCAGAAACAGGAGCAAAGGGCAGACCGCCTGCTCAAGAGCGCCACTGACAAGGAGATCTCAGAGGAGGAAAATCAAGCATGGATGAAGGATTGTGATGTAAGTATTGTTGGTCAACTTTTATTTAGTAACTTATATTAGCCTGTGTGACTAAATGAGTTTATGCCAGTTGGTTTCTTGTAACACAGAAATTCATATACCTGCTACATTAAGTGAATTTGTGAATTTGATTTAAGAGCACTGTCTCTTCAGATTTTTTATTGGATAAGTTCAGAAACAGTGTGTCAGTTCATTTTCACCATTTACAAAGCCTCTATTCCATGTACAGCATACCAAATTGCAGCCTGCCCCTTTGTCTGTTTAAATGTAGATTCAGTGCACAATCGAACAAAAGCCTTTTGAGATGAGAGCTTCAGAGGAATGACAGGCCCTGATTTACGCTACAGGGGTGCCCCAATGTCACTGCAAACTTTTAGGGCTTAGCTTTTCTTGTCATTTTGTTTTGAGAATTCAAGATATCTGTGCAAGGGATAGTGCTAGCACTATGCAGAGCAAGCCCAGTAATGCATAAAATGTTAATAATTTAATGCCTTGTATATGTAATAATGTATAAAATTACCAAAATTAGACAGACACTAAATAATAAAGAAACAAACACACATAATAATAATAATAATAATAACAGATTTAAACCTGTCCATCCATAAACAAAATCAAAACTGCTCTAGATCCCTGAATAACACACTCAGAGTACAGGCCATACTGAGCAATACCACAATATGTGACCAGCAGATGTTTTTTGGTGCAGGATTGTCTGAGTGGCCAGGCCTCTGTGCACCAGTCCCTTCAGCAGCTGCAGGCTTTGGGGCAACAACTGAAGAGCCAAGTGGACGCCTCCTCCTCGGCAGCTCTTCAGACAGACCACCTGTCCCTCACACACCGCCTGGCAATGCTGGAGCACTCCCTCCACAGGCAACAAGAAGTACTGCAGGTAATGAATTTCACTCAGTCTGTGCTTGCACCTTCACAGTTCATAATAAACTGTATCTAGTTATAGGTACAGTGTGATTAATGTGTTGTCATAAAATTATATTTGATGCCAAAAATACTGGTGATTAGTACCAGCAATCATGATGTGTCTTTGTTTTCAGTGTGGCTCTCAGTCGTGTGAAAGTTTTCGAGAGCAGTTGAGCACATTGGTCAGAAAAGCAGAGGAGGCGGAGGAGGTGCTGAAGGAACCAGACCCCATAGGCCTATCAGACTTGAATGCTCTGCAGACACATATGGATAAACTCAAGGTACGACTGTGCTTTCAATAAGACTTTGTGCATACAGCTGAGTCTTTTACTGAGTTCAATGTTTTGTCTTTAGATTGAGCTGTTGAAATTGAGCAGTCTGGCAGCAGACTTGGAGCGTGTGAATGATCTGGTATACCGACTGCCTGTCAGTGACTTTGACGTCAAACAACTGCAGAGTCTGAACAGATCCTGGGCAGCTCACTCTGCCAATCTCACAGAGAGATTCAGGTACACTCACCTGAAAATGTCTTGACTAGTAAAACAAGTAAAAACAAACCAATTCCAAACATTTTTGATATTTTCACAGCAAACTTCAGGCCATGATGCTGCAGCATCAGAGCTTCCTCCAGAAGTGTGAGAAGTGGATGGACTTCCTGTCTCAGACTGAGCAGAAACTCGCAGCTGAGATTTCAGGCAATTACCAGAGTCTGCTGGAGCAACAAAGAGACCATGAGGTATGTGAGAAAAGTGACTTCTTTATATAATGTTTGTTTTTGTTTGTTGTTTTAACATAACTTAAAAAGGAATTTAAAAAGCATATGAAACAGCATGATGATCTTTTAGCCCTCTGTAAACGGCTTTAATTTAATATAATTTTGACTTGCACTGTTACAGCTGTTCCAGGCCGAAATGTTCAGTCGACAGCAAATCCTTTATTCGATCATCAGTGATGGGCATCGTATGTTAGACCAGGGACAAGTGGATGACAGGTAAGCACATGCCTGATTATTTAAAGGTATTCCCCCAACAATATGCTAATTTTCCTCTGTATAGGGATGACTTCAGTGTGAAGCTGGCACTGCTGGGTAATCAGTGGCAGTGTGTGGTGAGGCGTGCCCAGCAGAGGAGGGGTATTATCGACAGTTTGGTACGACAGTGGCAGAATTACAGAGAAACCTCAGAGAAACTCCAACGATGGCTCCAGGAAGTGTCACATGAACCAGACTTGCACCAGTCTGGAGAGTGTGTGGCCTTACAGCAGGCCAGGAATCTGCTAGACCAGATACAGGTGGGTTACACGTATTGCACTTGTGCAAGTTTTTAATCAATCCTACCTCCAGCTTTCTGTAAGTCTTACGTTTTACTGTTAAATCCCTGGAGGAATCCTCTGAGAGTCACTCACTTCACCTTAGTTCTTTGAAGCTTCTCTGACAAGTGTATGCATTTTTTATTAGGTCACTGCAAGGGCATGTGCAGCTAAATGAAATCTACAGAACCTCATTATTGTGCATCTGTGCAATCGTTCTTTCAGATTTTGATCAAACCCAATCTATCCCAGTCCTAATTAACTCCTAATCTTTTCTATGTCCTGCTGTAGCCCCCCTTAGTAAATCCACTGTCCTGTTTGTCTGTGTCGTGGTTGTTACAGCTCAGAGAGAGGGTACTCCACCGGCAGCAGGGGGTCTACATCCTGACTGTAGAGGCTGGGCGGAGTCTGCTCATGTCGGCCGATGCCCAGGCTGAGTCCAGGCTCCAGACTGAGCTCATGGAGATCCAGGACAAGTGGAGACATGCCCACCAGCGTCTGGACCAGCAGAGGAGGGAGCTGCATGGGCTGCTCAAGGTCAGAGGAACCCTATAAATACTATTGGGTTCTCATGGGTTAAATCAAAGAATACATTTGGATATTGGAAAAATAGGACACTTTGGCCCACCATTCATATAAATTATTGTTTTTAATGTTTTATATTGTTTAATAAATTTTTTCTTGAATGCAAATAAATACATTCTGGACGAACCTGGAGGTAGAATAAGCAGGCTTCGGATGACCCTTAATTTAACAGATTATAGCATCAGGAGCTATAAATGAAAGCTAGTGAATAGGTTAGGAATTCTTTTTGTTCTTTTTGTTTAAAAATGCTTTTTGGCCCCTTTTCCTCTTTGTACAGCTCTGGCGCATATTCTTAAGAGTGGTTTCTGTCTGCCTTTTAGTCTGCCTAACTATAGCTCCACTGCGGCTGCATCTCTTATTAATGATTTCTGTATCCTCAGAACTCAAATCTGTGGACTTAATCCATCTCACTGGATCCAGATTTATTTATGCTTAGTCACTATGTGGTGCTGCTTTTATTTAGCCAGTCAATTTGATAATTGAATGAAAACCTATAAATTAAGTATAGGAAGGGGTCACAAATAATGGTATGTAAAATAGCTGTCAATGTAAAATTTTAAATGTCATTGTAATTCATATTTATGTCAACATTTTGTGCATGTTGATATCTTTTGCACAGAATTGGGAGCGATGTGAGAAAGGCATAGATGCTTCTCTGGAGAAGTTGAGGGCCTTTAAGAGAAAGCTATGTTTGCCTCTTCCCGACCATCACGAGGAGCTCCACGCTGAGCAAATCCGATGCAAGGTATAATGTTGTTTTATACACATGCATTCTAAGATCGCTGGTGTCACTGATATATGCACCTGCCTATGTAGTACAAGAATGAGTCTGCCCCTAAAAGTGTTTGGTATTCAAGCATCCAGCGTATAACTGTCCTTTCTCTAACCTGCTAATCTATCTACCAGGATAAACACAGAAGCGGACAGACAGATGAAAAACAAGCTCCCATCTCATTGTGTGACCTTGTTAGGTTGGGTTTGTCAGGAGTGCTGTTTGTGCCTCATGTTTTGTAAATTATTTTCACATACCTTATCAATTCTGATTCATTTTGGTGCCACATTGGAACAGTTACAAGTGCGCAGTAGTGTATTCTTTGTACCAGCTCCAAGTTCCAGCTAAATGCAAAGGTTGCCCATCTATATGCCAAATCATTATGCAAGTCACTGCATCTTTCATTCAGATAATATGCTAAGACAACACCAGCCTTTACATAGAACATTGTTGAATCAGCTTTTGATATGTTTTTTATTTAAAAACATTATTCTTTTGAGCTCTCACCAAAACCATTTCATTTGTGTTTGATATATTCCCTGCTGGTACGTATGGTAATGTTTCATGCATGACACCTAGCTTGCTCCTTGGGGAGGAGGGGGCAGTGAGCGTGGCTGTTAGAATCAACTGAGGACAGAGAGGGGGGTGGGGTGAGTGCCGAGCTTGGAGGAGAGAGAGGAGGAGGAGAATCATAGGGTGCATGCGCACGAGGAGACCGAATCACAGAGAGCATCACTTTTAGCTGTGGGGGAGCGGACATGTGTGTGCAAACCGTGTGGGGCGTGATGGAGACATTGCCGGGGCCACAAATACAAGCAACGTAGCTAAACCGGGACAGTGACAGAGGAAACGGAAAGACAAGGTTAGATGCCTCTTGTTGGTTAGCATCTCTCAAGGTTACAGCCAGAACAAGCTAGTTTGTTCACTGCATCACACTTAATTGTATCTTCATGCAAGGTATTTCATGTTGCAAATGATTATTATTAATTTTGTTTTTAAATTGTTTAATTTTGATTTTATTTGATTTTGGAACGTGGCTTATATAGTGTTATACTGTCAGTTGCCTTTAATGCTGGTCTCTGCATGGTATTGAACGTGATGATGGTTATGTGTGTTTTAGGAGTTGGAGGGCACAGTGGAGGGCTGGGCTGACGACCTCACTTCCTTGTTCATGTTGAGGGACTCGTTGGACGGTGTGGTCAGTCCTGATGACATTACCGTCCTTCAGCAACGCCTCCAGCTTCTCCAGCGTCAGTGGGAGGAGGTCTGCCATCAGGTAGAGGCTCTGCAACATTTTTTAAAAACAGTCCCCATTGAAGATTGTATTTTACATGAAGTACATGAGGTTACTAGTTCTTCTATATTCCTTCTAATACCCTTCTAATAATGTTTGTACCCCATCAGCTTTCCCTGCGGCGACAGCAGGTGAGTGAGAAGTTAAATGAGTGGGCTGTATTCAATGAGAAGAACAAGGAGCTGTGTGAGTGGCTCACACAGATGGAGAGTAAGGTTTCTCAGAACGGAGACATCAGCATCGAAGAGATGATCGAGAAGCTGCGCAAGGTATTAATACTAGTTTTGTTCTCTCCTCTTGATCTCAATAATTAAGAATAAAGCAAGTAACAGACTAATCTTCCTGTTCTTCAGGACTACCAAGAGGAGATCAGTGTTGCTCAAGAGAATAAACAGCAGCTGCAGGTGATGGGCGAGCGTTTGGCCAGGGCAAGTCAGGACAACAAGGCCTCTGACATCCACCACAAACTCAGCAAAGTCAGTGAGCGGTGGCAACATCTGCTCGACCTCATCGCTGCAAGGTGAGAGCTCACCTGGTCAAATACATACTTTTTTATACTATGAGAATGTGTTTGCAATTCCTCTTATCAGCACTAGATGACACAGTTCCAGTTTCATGCTGAATATTGTATTGTATAAATATATATTCTTCCACCGAGAAAGCTCTTCTTTCTGGACCTTGACCTCAAAACTCAAACTTTGAATAGGTTCTCTATCTATAATTAATCTATAATTACACAGTGTTAGAACTATCAACATTTTCCATTGTGTTTGTATACTCAGATTAAGGCAGCTCTAAACCACATGCCTCTGAGTGTGTTCTTGTTTTAGCAGCAGCATTTGTCCCCCCCCACCCCTTCTCCTTCTTCCCTCCCTAAACACTCAAACACGCCTGTTCTCCTTCTCTTTTTTTAACCTCAGTGGCCAACAGTTGATAACTCACAGTTGTGCCCAACCACTACCTACTGCTGCCCCTCCCCTCTGTCCTCAGCCAAAGTTTAGAGAGACTCCCATGTCAAGCTACCAGACGAAAGAGACAAACGTTTGGATCTTTACACTTCCCGACGTTCCCGACACTATCGTTGTCTTTGGGAATTTTAGACCCTCATGGTTTTGGATTTAGGGTCGGATAACATGGCAGGATGCCCAAGTGAGGATCTGCCAGAATGTGACTGCGATATCAACAGGCAGGATTGAGTTTTTGTTTTAAAGAATGCACAATGTCAGATATACTGTATAACTACTTGCTTAGTTGAGTCTGTGTCAAATGTATTATTCGAAATATCTGTTTTACATTTGCAAAGTGTGTATTTTGATCTGCAGCATGTTGTATGGCAATATTTACAGCTGTTCTTGGAATGTGAAGCCTCAGTGTGTTATTGATACTTAGCTTTGAATGGAGAAGTCCAGGAATCAGACAGCACCTGTTTATTAGGTCATGTAGAGTGCTCATACATACATGCTGTATTTTTACCTGCACCCACAGTATATTAGCAAATGGGTTTAATGGCTGTGCTGCTTTAAAATGCTTTTTAATGTACCTTTACCACCTTTAAGATTAGAATAGGGAACACATTAAACACTTCCTAAACTTTAGTATTGCTTACTTTGGGCTGTTCAAAGCTCAATTATTATACTTAAATTGTACATGTTTAATCTTAATGCGTACCAACAAGTCAACACTGTACCCTTTCTCTCGGTCATGTCGTCTCAAGACTGGCAGCCCCATGCAGAATTATACAACTGAATTATTATTGCAGCACTCATTTTATGTATTTATTTATTTATTTATTTTATTCATAAAGCATAAAAAGACATCAACTGTGTTATAACATCTAATTACAAGAAATGAATGAAAAGGAGCAGAAAGAAGAATAATCTTATGTTATCTGCCCCCTCTTTCCTTTTATAGAAAAATACACCAATACGGATAATGATTACCTCAAAACATTTCAAATCAGTAATTCAATAATTCAAATTCAGTCACAATTAATAATCAATTGAAAATAGAGATCATCACTTTCATGCACAACACTTAGTTTTCTTTTTCATACATGCCTATGGCATTGTATTTTATGTGTTTTTTTAAATGCCATAAATGTCCTTGTTTCTTCACGACTATTCCATAAATGAAACCTTGGTTATGGCCCACGACAGCTATCTGGTCAATCAATAAGAGATTATGTT
Organism: Scartelaos histophorus; assembly: GCA_000787155.1. Classification (NCBI taxonomy): domain Eukaryota; kingdom Metazoa; phylum Chordata; class Actinopteri; order Gobiiformes; family Gobiidae; genus Scartelaos; species Scartelaos histophorus. The sequence continues at coordinate 109,003 of KN505731.1, forward strand.
GTCACAATATGTTCAATACACATACAGACTGTGTCTGTATGTGTATTCAGGTACAGTCAGAAAGTTTAAAAATGGAGAGAGGAATTTTCTACTAATTGCTGGGACAAGCTGGTTTAAGGTGTATAGTAAAGTTTTATGGGCACTGATGTTCTGTGACCTCCTGTGTGACCTCCAGGGTGAAGAAGCTGAGGGAGACGCTGGTCGCCGTGCAACAGCTGGATAAAAACATGAGCAGTCTGCGCTCGTGGCTCGCCCACATCGAGACCGAGCTCTCCAGGCCCATCGTCTATGACACCTGTGACGACCAGGAGATCCAGAGGAAACTCAACCAGCAACAGGCAAGGACTGCACACATTCAAAGAACAGATATATACACCCATGCTACTTAAACTGGCTCAATTGTTTAGTGAATCATTATTTGCTGTGTAGAAAACAGATTCAATAGTGTTTGTGGATTATGAATAAGCGTGTGAGGGAAATCACACTGTGACTCACAAAATACAAAATGTTACAGTATCAGTATCAGTATCAGTGTTCTGCTGCCAATACATGCCAGCTCTAAATCAAGCCTAGACTCAAAGACTATACACAACATGAAAAGTAGAAATTGAAAATAAATTCATAATTGAAGGTCCACTTTATAACGTTTGTGTGTAACGGGTCACACAGTCAACAGATTTACTACTAATGTAAATCTCTATTTATAACTTATTCAATTAAAGGAGATTTTAGTGCTAAAAAATACCAGGTTTAATGCTATTCTGTAGGTACAGCGATGACATCTCCATGGAGACAAGGAGGTGTACTTTTATATAAATCTATTACACACTAATTGAACATTAGTCATGCACATCACAGATTCTTTCTAAGTGAAGACAGACAAACATAATGATTTTGATTTCTACAGGAACTGCAGAGGGACATAGAGAAGCACAGCACTGGTGTGGCCTCTGTGTTAAATCTGTGTGAAGTCCTGCTCCATGACTGTGATGCCTGCTCCACGGAGACGGAGTGTGACTCCATCCAACAAGCAACAAGAGGCCTGGACCGCCGCTGGAGGAACATCTGTGCTATGTCTATGGAGAGAAGGCTCAAGTAGGCTTCAATGACATGGTGAAACTGTAATCATATCCAAACTGAAAGACTTAACTTTTCATCATTTGTGTAGGATTGAGGAGACTTGGAGATTGTGGCAGAAGTTCCTGGACGATTACTCTCGGTTTGAAGAATGGTTAAGGACATCGGAAAGAACAGCTGCTCTGCCAAACTCATCTGGAGTGCTGTATACTGTAGCCAAAGAAGAACTGAAGAAATTTGAGGTGTGTAAAATATAAAATAATAATAATATTTTTATCATCTGATGTTTTGCTATCCAGCGTACTTCTTGTGCCTGCCCACGTAAATATTGAAAGTTCTGTCAAGGGCATTTGCTGTATTGCCAAAATATACTTGCATAATATTTAAACTTTTTTTCTCTTAAGACAAAACACTTGCACTAGCACGAGGCAGTTGTCGCAGTGCAAACGCAGAGTAGAAACATGAGTGTCATGTTGCAGAAGCCGGGCTGCGCTGGTCGGTCAGCTGCTGTAGTCCATCACACTCACGTGTCATTTCTGATCACTGTAAACTCACTGGCCTTTTTATTTTCCAAAGCTGTGGGGTTCACCACATGCTTGTCTCCACAGAGATATTATTGCTTTGTCTCAGTGTTCCACAGTTCCACACATATCTATCTTGCATTTACTCAATAACAGTAGATAGTTTTATTGCTCCATGGAGATGAGAAGGTAATGGACCCTACAACAGAAAAGTTACATTGTGCACGCTTCTAAATTTTTTATTCTAGTTATTACAGCATCATTTACTATTCCTGGAGTCCACTAACACAGGGGCAACGTATAAATATGTGTTACAAGAAGTGTTTAACAAACCTACCAGTATTGTACTTTTATTGATGGCTTTATAAAAACACTAACATATTTTGTATACTTAAACCTTCACAACTACAATGCACATGTATGTGTGTTTGTGACAGGCCTTCCAGCGCCAGGTGCAGGAGTGTCTGACACAGCTCGAGCTCATTAACAAACAGTACCGACGTCTGGCCCGAGAAAACCGTACTGACTCCTCCTGCCGCCTCCGAGAAATGGTGCATGATGGGAACCGGCGCTGGGACAACCTGCAGAAGAGGGTCACTGCTATTCTGCGCAGACTTAAGGTAATGAACAGGAGAATTTGCTAAACCTTTCTCTCTGATGTGACTATGCATTCTATGTAACCTTTTTGTGATTCTTGCTCTTGTTCAGCACTTTATTGGTCAGAGGGAGGAGTTTGAGACAGCGAGGGACAGCATTCTTGTGTGGCTTACAGAGATGGACCTCCAGCTGACCAACATAGAGCACTTCTCCGAATGTGATGTTCAAGCCAAGATTAAACAACTCAGGGTATGAGTAATCCTAAAATTAACTTTTTAGGATACTAGTGGTAATATTATTTCCTTTTTTTTTGTAGAATGTATAAGAAGGTTTGGTATAGTTTTATTTAGAGACAAATTATAGATCAGTTAATGTATTTGTCCTTCCTCTCTTTAAATGTTTTTTTTACTACTTCTACCTTATCCATGGATTAGTCTGAAAGCCATATATCTTCCTTCGTGGTACTATAGCAATTAATTTTCAGGATTGTCTGAAATTATAAAGATGTGGTATGTTTCATTGTTGTGTATTTGTGTAGGCATTCCAGCAGGAGATCTGCCTGAACACAGGGAAGATAGAGATGGTGTTCAGACACGGAGATGCTCTGATAGAGAAGAATGAACCCCTGGATGCCGCGGTGATCGAGGAGGAGCTGGAGGAGCTGCAGAGATACTGTCAGGAAGTGTTTGGACGAGTGGAGCGCTACTACAAAAAGCTCACACGGCTGCCTGTGAGACCACTCTCTGTACATGACAATACAATACAACACATCACAGCATTTGAGAATCTTTAGTTAAGCATTGAGCTGGAGATTTGTTGTTCTGGCTTATGGTTAATATCTCTGTAATTACTGCTTGATCCACATGAAAAAACTGTCACAAAGTTCAGTAACTTCTCAGTCAGTATAAATTAACTAAGGTCTCACTATTTTTAAAATCACTTTGTGTATGGTGCTCCAATAAATCAAAAAACAATTGTGGGATTTTGAATGGTTTTCATACCATGCACTGCAGTTAGAGAAGATACTTTAGCTCAAATATAACCTGCTTTTCCAACAGTTGGCCGATGATGACCTTGATGGTTCAGACAGAGAGCTGGAGTTGGAGGAGGGTCCGGATCTCCAGTGGTCAGACTCTCCTGTTCCTCGGGCGTCCAGTCATCCTGCCTCTGGAAATGCCCCCCTCCTGAGGGCAGAGCGGTCGGGCCGAGACACTCCAGCCAGTGTGGACTCTATCCCTCTGGAGTGGGACCACGACTATGACCTTAGCAGAGGCCTGGAGAGTCCAGGGGGGAGGGGCCACAGAGAAGACCCAGACCAGGAGGATGACGAGGAGTACCTGAAGACAGCCTCAGCTGTGCTCTCAGGTTAGGATACATAATGATGAGTGTTATACAACATACACATACGCCTTTGTATGACCTTAATTGACACAAAACCTTTGGCACATATTGTTGTTATATATCAGGTTCTACTCACCTATTTATGAACCGTGTTGTAAAGAATGTTATGATTTTCTTCCCAGATGTAGTAATCCCAGAGAGTCCAGAGGCATATATTAAACTGACTGAGAACACTTTGAAATCCTCGTCTGGTACGAAGAATCAACAGTGTTAAAGCTAAAGAATGAAACAGCATGAGTTAACAAAGCATGCAATTATGCTACCTAAAAACTGTCAAATTTCATTTAGCATAGCAATGCTCCCATTTAATACTTACAAGCTGCATGTTTCCCCATTTAAAAACAGCTTAAGCATGACACAGTTACACGTGCTGTCTACTTACTAATACATGACCATTACATTACTGTATATTTTTGGGTTTGTTTTTCATTGTCGCATAACACAATTTCCATCTAGTTTTTAGACTAATGCATGTTATGCCAGGACCAGATTCATTCACCTTTGTCTCTCTTATATCTGAGCATACATAATTTGAGTTTTCTGTGTTCAGGAGATGCAGCCCAACTGGAGGCCAGTCTGAGGCAGCTGGACCAGGCTCTGGATGCAGGGCGGTACCACCTTCAGCAGAGAGAGGCCAATGCCAACCGCAGCAGCCCAGACTCCACATATATGGGCTATGTACGCCACATTAACTGTATTGTTGTCTATGCACATTATTCATGGGTTTCAGAATGATTTTTTGATTGTGCTCAAAGTTAGCACCTATAAACAGGAAATCTACTAATCCCTGATTTTACGTTTAGTAAACCAATAACTTTCTATGGTGACTTTGAAATATACTTGTTCTTATCAATGGTTCAGTGTACATGATTTAGTTATTAGTTATTTTTATTCATTAAACCTGTTGTCTTTAGATGCGCCTGATGGGAGAGTGTCGGGGCAGTATTGATGCAGTGAAACGAGCAGAGGGAGAACTGACCGAGGATGAAGATGATGTCCCAGGATTTACCAACCCTAACAGCACAGATCCTCAGAGCACTGGTCAGCATTCCATAGTTATTAAGCAGTTGAATGAAATAACAGTGGAGTAGTGTCCATTGAAAACACAGCATTTCTTCTCCAGGTGTGATTGAGCGGTGGGAGCTGATCCAGGCCCAGTCCCTCAGCGAAAAGCACAGATACAAGCAGGACCTGCAGCAGTGGCAGCAGCTGATCTCAGATCTGCAGACCATGAGGGCCTGGTTGGGACAATGTGAGGCTGAACTCAGCCAACTGAGAGGACTGCGCCAGAGCACAGACATCCAGACCATACAACTAAGGATCAAGAAACTCAAGGTTAGTGCCATATGTGCATTTTATATAGTTTCACTGAATTTGGACAATGGATGGATGGATGGATGAATTTGAGACATGTAAATAATCTTTCTTGAATTTTTTTCAAATAGCTTGCCTCTTTCACCTGTTTTATCTTAATTTACATTTGAAAGCTTTCTTCGTGGCAAATAACATTACAATAATTGCAGATCTATTTGTGCAATATTTTTAAGCAGTTTGTGTCTTTATCTACTAATAAACATGCCCTTTGCCAACCTTCAAACACACACACACACACACACACACACAAGTGCTTGGTATATCAGACTAGAGTATCAGAGCTCTATAAATACATGGTCTCATGCCTCAGGGCTCCACTGACCTACATCTAAAATGTTTAAACCACTGTACCGTGTCTAACTGATACTAACTTCATCCTAGGGTCCAGCAGCCCCTTTCACTTTGTCTTAAAGGTGTGTCTGTATTTTACCTTGTTCTGACCACTGCGGTTGTTCTCCAGGATCTGCAGAAAGGAATGGATGTGCACAAATCAGAGGTGCTGTCCATAAACCTGAGCAGTGCAGACTTTCTCCAATCTGAGCCTGACTCTGAGGAGGCCTGGGAGCTCCGAGATGCCCTCAAAGAGATGAACTCTCGCTGGGACCACCTCGGGACCTCCCTGGAGGACTGGAGGAGTGAACTGCAGAGGGCGCTGTTGCAGTGTCAGGTAGGACAGGAATACATAGACCATTGCTCTCAACTGATCTCTATCTTTGAATTCAGATTGTAACTAAATCTAATCGTCTCTTAAATTTCAGGAGTTTCATGAGCTTAGCCATGGTCTGCTGCTTTGGCTGGAAAACATTGATCGCAGAAGAAATGAGGTGTTGCCCATTCCTCAAAAAGCCAACCGAGAGACTTTAGTAGCTTGTCACAACACACTAACAGTGAGTGTTTTATATTTGTTGATTCTGGCATTGCATCAGTCCCATAGTTGGGCTTTTATCAATTTGGCCTCTAAAGTAGGGCCAAACTTAACCCCTAATGGTCCCCACAATAGCATTATAATAAAGTTCAAAGCACATTTATAACCAAATGTGGATGAAAGTAATTTTCATATTTAGTTAATTGCTGTAGTTGTTTCCATCAAATCATGAGGTATGTTTTATTTCATACAATCCAAGGGACCCCTGGGGTCATCCCCAGACCCCATTTGGAGAACTTCTGCTCTAAAGTACATCTTAGTTGAAGTCATATGTTCCCCTGGGAAAACAGATTATGCTTTTATTTTGCAGCAAATAAAGCATGAACTGCTGAACTCGCAGCAGAAGGTATCGTCCCTGCAGGATCTGTCCACTCAGCTGTTGGTCCACACAAGTCCCCCCTCACTGTCCCGGGACTCCCAGCAGCTGCAGGCTCAGGGCACTGAGTGTCTGGAGGCCCAGGAGAAGGTCCATGTGATCTGGAACAGGTTGAGGCTGCTTCTGAGGGAGGTGAGCTCTGACCTGGAGGAGCTGGAGAGGAGATTGGAGGCAGCCCATCCACAACAGGTCAGGCGCGGGACAGGGAGCACTGAAGACACAAAAGTTGCATCATTTACAATTATTCAAACTGTTTTTCAGGATGTCGTTCCTTTGCCTGTTGCAAAAGTGGAAACCATTCATTTAGCCGAAACCGTGTCAGAAGTGGTCCATCAAAAACCACTAACGGTAATATTTTTCCAAAATGTCCCCTCTAAAAGCTGCTCTATAAAGATATTATTTCTCTGTTAAAGGATTACTGTTGCCTCCTTTTTAATGATTTTTGCTGCCAACTTCATATCAATTGATGAAATTATACAAGAAAACCTGGCTTTTCATTTGACAGTCAACTATTTAAATTTGAAATAGCAAAAGCTATGTTTTATTATGTACTTAATGTGGATATATTTTTTATGTTACAGTTAATTCCTGAGAAGCCAGATTTCTTGGTTTTAAAGTCAATCACATCATTGATTATGCTGCTGCTCTTTGGTTCAATGAAGAATGTTGTGGCTCTTTTATGTTCCTCATCTGAGGCTTGGTCTTTATTTGCCCTTGACTGAACCATTCTTTTCTTTCTTTTACCCCTCCCTGCTCATTGCCTGGCACAGCCCCGAGGTAAAAGTAGTCAGACCCACCCGGGACATCCTGAGAGCAGACCGCGCCACAGGTACTTGTCTCCTGGACTCAGCTTTGGACGATGATGGAACAAGCAAATGTCTCAAATGTGTCTCAGAATGAACCAGCACGTCATTGACAAAATGTGTATTAAATGTGTTCTTTTGTTGTTCCATGATCTTCCTCATCTAGAGCACTGTGTCTACTGTAAATGCCCAACTCTAGATCTTCCTTTTTTTCCTTTCCTTTTTTCCCTGCTTCTCTTTGCTGTGAAGCTCTTGCTGTGAAGCTCTTGCTGTCCTCTGTTTAACCTCTCCATAAAGCTTTGTCTGCCTGCATTTTATCTTATTGCCCACTAGAGGGCAATATTAATGCCAATAACCCTTCTCTCTTAAAACTAAAGTTATCTGTACTTCCTGTTTTCTTTCTTCCTATTATACTTACATTTTACAGCACTCTAACCTTCCTTTATTCTGTATATAATAATCTTTATTTCCACCTTATGCTAACAGAAAAATCATTGTGATCTAAATGAAACCTCTGCTTTGCTCAACAAAAAAACAAGACGCCCCCCCTGCTTAATTCAAGCAGTTACACCTAAATTGTCCAGCATATTGCTTTGTGTATCAGGGTCGGCATGCAGGACCCTGCAAGAGGAACAGGCTGTTCTTCCTTGAGTTCTGGCTTCGTCAGTAGAAATCTCCAGAAAGGCATTTGGCTTTTCTCCTGCTTCTGTTTGGAATGAGCTGTGGCATTGAACTCTCACATATTTAGAGACAGATTTCTTCCTGAGAGCAGAGACAGCTAGAGGAATGTGGTTATTGGCAGTAGTATGTATGAAACTGTCTAGTGTATGTGTTGTAATTCTTGTTTGTTTGATGTACCACGATGTGATAATATGTGATGTTTAAGTCTACATTCAATTTCAATATAATTTCATCTAGATTTAACAAACAAACAAACAAACAAACTGTCATGGTGTGTGTGACTTGTTCCCATCTTCTTGCAGCCGGGGCAAATCACGAGGCGTCGCTGGCTACGGTTCCTCCCGTTCTGACCTCCCAGACTCTGCCCCCTGCCCCTCCCCCTCTGCCGAGGGCCAGTCATTTGTCCTGCGTGTGCTCCGGGCAGCCCTCCCCGTCCAGCTGCTGCTCCTCCTCCTCATCGGCCTGGCGTGCCTCGTGCCCATGACGGAGCAGGATTACAGCTGTCACCATGCCAACAACTTTGCCCGCTCCTTTCACCCCATGCTGCGCTACACCAACGGACCTCCGCCCATCTGAGCGACACAAGTATCTACCTACTGCTTTTGCCAAGGACACCACTGACTCCTGTGAATGTCTCCATCGCCCCAAGTCCTAAAGCATCCAACTGTCCCATTGGGAAGCACTACATTATGAAATGACTCGTGTCCTTACTGATGTTGCACACTCTTGTCCTAAAACCCTCCAGAACAAGTGGACCTTTGTCTGAAAGACCACCCCCAGTCCCAATATTTCATGAACTAATGTGTATATTATTTTTAAGGTTTCTGGGAAAACCTGGTAAATCATTGAAAAGCAAAGCACTATTTATATATTGTATGTTGGGAGCCAAAGTCAGCCGTGCTATTGTCCATTATACCCAGTGCTGCTAATATTTATTGATAGTGTTCAATCACTTGTTTGTAGGGTTAGTACTTATAAATCTCAAACAACAAACAAATGCTTGTTGTAAATGTAAATTAGAGTAGTATAGTAAAGCTGCCACTGGTGTAGCTATTATTCATGATGAGTTTCTTTTGACTGACAAATTTAAAGAACCATTGAGATAAAACTGACAAAAATAATACTGTACATTATAAAATGTACTTGTATGTGTGGCAGCTGCTGCACAGATCTGTGCTAAAACGTAAGTCTCTTTTGAAGTAAAAGCACTGAGGGCACTATTGAAGGTACTGCACTGATGCCGTCCAGCCAAAATGGCTGATTTTAATTTTTACTTTGTGTTATTTTCTTATTTCAGTATTGAATCATTTAGGGGCAATTATGTACAACACATATGAGCACTCTGATTACAAAGTAATTTATACATGAATGTTGCCTTTGCTTATAAGCCAGGGCAGTTATTTTTTTATCTGTTTGAGCATGCACTTAAAAGTCCCTAGCTTTTAAGAAAGCCAAACAATCACTGGTAGTGTTTAGTTGACGGCTGTGATATTGAAATATGTGCTTTGTATTAATGGTAATAATGAATTCGCTGTGATGACACATCAAAATCACTGCGTTGTTGAACCAGAATCTGTAAAAATAATATGAAAATTGTTATTTATGTATGTACAGTTTGCTAATGCTGACTCTCTTTGCAAAAAAATAAAACTTGAAATATTTACCATAGTTTATTGTGCATAATTTATTCATCTTAAGAAATGTCAAATCAAAATCCCATGAGAACAAAACATTTTATTTAATGCACAAATTCTTTTTGGTCAAGTTTAAGACTGTATTAACATCCACCAGCAGTGACAAATTATGATCCTATATAAGCTTATTTTATGATATTTTTTACAAAGATAAGATGCATTAAATCTAAACTCTATAAAGTTACGTTATTTTTTTCATTAAATAATCATCATTTGCTATATTGTTTTGTGCAGTTTTTGGTGAAAATAGCAAATTTTCTTCAGATAACTCACCTTATTTACTTGGTAACAGAGTTAACAGAGTAATTACACCATTAACCATCTTGAAGCCATTTCACACATAAAAAAATAATTCAGTAAGATTTTGCCATGTCAAGCAAACAAATGATGATAGACAATATGTGCTCTATAGAGACTTAACCAATACAAAAGTTAATCTTCCTTTATGTTTTCACAAAGACTCAAATGTTACCAAGCTTAAAAACATTGCAAAGTCACATGAATTTTACTCAAGTGCAATTATCTGTTTTGAAATAATAATGCCCATTAGACCCTTAAACCCAAGAAGAAGTGCACTTTGGTAGAGGCAATAAAAAGAATAACATAAGCTGCTCATTGCCATTTTAGATCACGTGTGCGGACAATACAACAATAATACTTGCTGTTTGGAAAGCTGCACTGTAGAGCCATTAGACACATAATTATGAATACAAAAACCAGTGGAATGAAAATAACTGTGTTTCAGCCCAGAGCCTCAGGACAACTGTCCACAGCCACTGGAGAAAACAGACAGAAAACAGCAACTTGAAAATTACTGTTAATATGTTAACTTCAAAATTGTTTCAAATGTAACTTTATGACCACCAACCTATCATAAGGCCATCAGGGTTGGTGATATCACATGACACAAAGTCAAAGTTTAAGACATTTTTAAGCATAAAGAACAGTTGTGATTTGCACTTCATTGTTACACTTCTAGTGGAAGGTCCGTCAAATACTTTTCTCCTTGGAGATGTTATTGCTTCATCTGGAAAGTTTCATACTATTGTATTGAACCTATCATCATGGAGACCAAACCAGACCACGTTACAGACCAGATCTGTGGAGAGGCGACCCCTCTCACAGTCACAATGCCCGTTTCTGTAGGTCATGAACAACTGTAATCAAATAAATTTAAGGTAGAGGTGTTTAATGTCATACTACAGAACATTCCAGGCAGAGCAATGCCATATCCATAGAAAGAAGCAGGTAACAGATCCCCAACAAAGAAGTTACATAGTGTACCTTAAAATTTGGCTCTTTGCTGTTTTATAGATCCAATTTGCCCTTCACAATTTGGCTTTTGGTTCAATTATTAGTTTTAAGGAAAGCTATCAAAATACATAGTGCATCACAGGTTGTTGAATTAAGACTGTATGTTAGCCAAGATGTCATCAAAAAGACAACACAGCTTTTCATGTTGTATCTTCAAACACCATCAAATCCCTTCTAAATTACACTCACATGCACCATGTTGCCTTTTCATGCAATTTGTGTGGTATCAGGCCGGGGCCCTCCATACTGTAGGACACTTGAAGTGGACACTTTGCCCCCCCCTTCCATCGTACCAAGGGGGTCTGAACTTAAACCAGGGCAGATGTCAAAAGGGGAGTTGCTGGTGTGCAGGAAGCAGGCTGGGGTGGTCCGCTTAGGCTGATGGAGGCGCTGAGCGTCCAGCATCTCCAGCAGCAGGTCATACAGGGGCACTTTGTTTTTGCACTTCATGCTGTACAGGTGCTCCATGCCTTTGTTGCTGCAATAATAGAAAGATAGATAGATTACTATCATTATAAGCAAGAAAAGCTGCATGTTTATTCATTTATGTGGTCAATACGGCATAGTCTGTTATGTTGTTAATTAGCTTTATAATGTAAAACTACCACAGCATATAGCAAGAGCAGAAAATTACATGGAGCAAAAGGATAGTCCTTTCTTAAAGGAAACAACTTAAAAATATGGAACATCAAATGAGTTGAATTTATTATTTAAAAGACAATGCAAATGGTTGTTTATGGTCTGACCTCATGTGCCTGATGTGGGACAGCAGCAGCAGGAGCTGGGCTTGTCTTCTAGACTGGTGTTGGATGGAGTATCCTGATTGGCTGATGTGGTGGATGAGGGCATCAGTAATGCTGTCCAGGATGCTTTGGACCAAAGCACTGTCATGAAGAGGCTCCATTGTGCCTGTGCAGAATGAGAACGCGCCTGTGAAGAACAAACCAAGTTCAGATGTAACATTTTTAAAAAAAAGATTAACTTTTTTCCCACACAATGACCTGCTCAGCTAAAGGTTAGTGTGTAACATTAAGGTGCACTTTAGATTTGATGAAAAATGACCAAAGTGGTGGTAGCCCTGTTGTGGTCCCTGACAGAGTCTGGGACAAACAGCCTGGATCCTGTTGTCATGGGAACAGCTGACAGAGACTTTAGGAAACATGGTGTTTGGGTAATGTGTAATGTGGCTGAGCTCCACCTCTGTGGGCGGAGGTTCAACCTGCTCAATATTTACTGACTTTAATTTGGGAACAAAACTGTGAAGATTAAAATGAAGAAATTACTTTAGCCGCAGGTTGTCTGTGACATACTCACCAGAGTTGAGCAGGATAATGGCTTTGAGGCACACAAACTCCTCTGGTCTGAGCTTGAGCATGCGGAAACGAGACGCTGTGGCCAGTAACATGTCAAATATCTCAGCAAAGCCCTCCACACAGTCCCCTTCTTGTCTGATCAATGGAATCAGAATGGATTACATCAAAGGTATGGTTGTCTTTTAAACAGCAGAAAGAGCTAAACAAAACCCAGCAGTTAAACATGTGTAGAGGTAATGGAGTAATAGAGCCTCTTTAAGTCCCTGTCGAGCAGTGATGTGAAGATCGCTGCTCTCCAGGTCTCATAGCAGAGTACAGTGAGATAGTTCTGAGTCGGAGGAATTTGTCAGAGCTGACCCGCAGCGTTTAAGTCATCATGTCCAATTGGAGAGGACACTCACACAGGCCGGTTTTTACAGATAATACACTGTAATACACTTCTGAATCAAATGGTCCATCAGGCACATCAGCCGCTAATAGCAGCTCTGTCTGTGGCCTGGCTCTAACACTCTGTCTCCTCCCTCTGCCACTTTCTCCTCCCTCCCTCTCTCCTCCCTCTATGGCCCTCTGTTCCTCTCCATCCCCCTCTGCAGTGAGGATACTACCTGTTTATGTGACCCTTAGAGAACAGCCTGTGCCTGTACCAGAAAACAGACTCCAGATTCATGACGTCTTTATTTTCTGCACTTTTCTGCACTATTTTCTGTGAAATCCAGCCTCTTCCTCCTTCTATCTATACTCTTCTCCCATCATTCTTAGCGCTTGGCTTTGATTAACTCTATGTGGCAGTTGCTCGCTCAGTAGTGTAATAGTGAAGAGATATTTCAGGGCAGAGAGGCTCCTCGCCACAGGGAGCATGTAATTAGTCTTTTACTGTGCGGCAGACGTGTTGAGATGGCACAATGGCAACCAAGGTGTGAAATGGAAATCTACAATGCTGATGTATCACTCCAACATCAGTGTTAGGGCTGAAAAATGAGGAGAGAGGTACAGGGAGGTCTGTGTCAAACCAAGGTACCTGTCCAAGATGAGGTCCTGGGCAAAGATGAGTTTCCCAGGACAGTGCATGGACCTCCAGATCAGGCCGATCATCAGCACCTCCAGCCACGAGCTCTCCAGCAGCAGCACCTGATCGTGGAGCGAGAGCTGCAAGAAACCTGAGAATAAGAAAAATATTTTATAAAAACTGAGGCACCGTCAGCTTTGAATGGTTAATATGACCTTATTATGAAAGATGACAGCTCTTCCAAAATATGTTCAGGCTTGGAACACTGGTTTAAGATTTTTTGTTACTAATGATTCTTCTAATGCTACAGGTCGCTTCCATATAAATTTACTTTATTTCAACATAATTACTGTTATATATACTTAAAAATTAATCTGACAATACACAGAAAAATGTATCATGTAATAATCTCATAGCTAATTATGTTTGTATTGGACAATCAACTTGATGAATAATGAAAAACTGTTGGTATGTAAGAAAAAGTTTGTTAGCAATATTAATTCATATTGGAAGTGCATTTTGTATTGTATATTATGTAGTATGTTGTATTTTTGCCTGCCTAGGGACTACGGATGAAAATGAGCTTTGTAGCTAAAATCTGGCATATTTACATTTGTTTTATACTTATGCTCATTAATGTGCATTGTCCCTATCAAATAAATAAATAAATAAATAAATAAATAAATAAATAAATAAATAAATAAATAAATAAATTCTGTCAATACCATTTACAGCATTATGTAAAAATCCATTTATACAGTCTAGTAAAAAAAAGTAAAAAAAAGTTCCCAAAACATTAAATCAAATGTTCTGTCTACACAGTTTAAGGTTGAGGCTTGTAACAGGGTATTTTAATTATGGGCATGTTTGTTGGTGATATTTTTGTTCACTGCAGTAATTATGTCACCTCCTGTAATCCTGGTTCTATCTATAAATGTGTGATAATTAGACAGGGTGGGCAGTGATGCGGTGCGTAGATGTTGCATTGACGTCCCACTCATCCAAATAAAATGCCCTGTTTGTGTCTGGAGGCTGGAGATGTGCAGTGAAACATCTGTGCCCTCATACGAGCAGGTCTTATCAGCGGTACTCAGCTGTCTAAATTCATATGTGATTACGTGCAATTCACTTTCATTGTCCCGCTTTTCTGCTCGGGACCTTTGCAATTAAAACTGTGTACTTTTGGGCTTTTAGTGACGCACGGGGCCGTAATGCCTCAAGATCAGGTTCATTCATTTGAGACTCTGACTGTTCTGTACGTGTGTGTGTGTTTGTGTGCGTTTGTGTATGCTGATCCTGAGGTGTGCGATACTTTGTCTCGATGGGGTGCCTCAGATTGGCCAAACAGTGCTCTCAAAGGTGATGACAGTAATTACATCACCGTAATGGCTCTGTATTTGTGTGTCACATCGCTCTGCTGCTGCCTAACAACTCAAATAGAAAACAATGGAAAGCACAGAAAAGCCGCCAAGCACCGTTTTAAGACATTCTATTCATAACATTTGTCAAGTTTAATCCGTGTTATTGCTCACTTCTACTATTTTAGAGATGAGGAACCTTTTTAATAATTTATAGAAGTGGTTCTTAGGTAGAGGGTTGGGGCGTATATCAAAGCAGTTTTTAGACAAACATTGGTCTATAGCGTTTTATTATTAAGTTAAAGGAGCACGGTGTAACTTTTCAGTCCATCACCTGCTTGTTTCTACGGGTTATGCAATGCTCTGCTTAAAATATTCCACTGTATGACATTAAACAGATCTAAATAACATTTATTCACTTGCAGGTGGTTTTATTGCTCAAAAATACCAAAAAACACTCTTTCTGGCTGTGTAACTTGATCTGGTTTGGTCTCTGTGAAGACAGAAAAGTTTAATGCCACACTGTGAAGCATTCCAGACAAAGCACTAACATCTCCATGAAGAAAAGTGTTTGACAAACCCTACACCAGCAAAGTTACACATTGCACTTTTAATAGCGAATAGCAGAATGATAGTCTGACCTGGTAGCTTCTTGGCCCAGGTGATCATGTGCACCAGCTCTTTGTCGGCCATACTGGTGAGCAGGGTCATGATGGTGACCTCTGTGAACGGGCGACTCAACTTCTGACGGGAGCAGGGCATGGGGGGCTCGGCTATCTGCAGCAAATGAAGCACCTGCGAGAAAAAGGCAAATACGGTCTCGCTGTACTCATCAGGTATAACATTAGACTACTAGACGACACACAATCTGAGCTACCGGAGCGCGTCTCCTGGAACAGCAAACATACACACCGGGATTCACTTCCCATATGGACCTGGTACCCGTTTCCCACTCTTCCTTACTTAGATCCCTTTTGTTAGATATTGAGCTCTGCAGACTGAACACCTCACAAGAGTTGAAGATTTTTTGTGGTCAAACACGCCTAAAACCATAAGCCTTTTTACACATTTCTCAAGTTATCAATAGTTGTATGTGAAAATGTGAGTGACCACGATGTTATGACTGGAGTATATTGGTGTGTGAGGGTAAATGTACCTGGTCAGGAGACATCCCAGGGAGAACACACTTTGCTCCTGCACCCAATGTACTGCTGTAGTGCTTCTTAGTGTCTTGTTGAGGCGCTGGTTTGTGTTGTGAGTTTTTGGAGTTTTTATCTCTGTCGGCTCTTCGCTTATCACGTCGCAAAACCCGACCACGGTCTTTCCGAATACCTGCAGAACCAATGAAAACACAAAAGATTCCACGCAGAATATCAGTACCGTACATTATATTAGATTAAATTTCTAGCTACCCTTTATTTGTCAAGTAAAGAACAACCTTTGGAATGGTTAATGGGTTCAAGTAAACTAGTGTTGTTTTCAGGAATTTAGAGGCATGAACACAAATAGTGAACGTGGGTGTGGGGTTATGAGAAGCAGTACTCCTTAAGAGGAAACTACGTCAAGGTCAAGATTGTTTATAGTCTGAGTTTGTACATGCGTTTTGGCACTTTCTACAACAGCAGAAAGCAAATTAATTCACTGGGACAAAGCTTTAGGCGCACAAAAAAACCAAAATATGAAACAGAATAGACAATGAATCATGGTTTAACTCACCTCCTTTCATCATCCCGACTTCATAACACTTTCTAAGACGACAGGCCTGGCAGCTCTTCCTCCGATTCCTGTCGATGGTGCACTGATTGGTTGCTGGGCACATATAGTCATTGTGACCTAAAATGGAAGAAAGCCTATTACATTTCAGGCCCTTCATTCCTGTGTTCAGTTTTCATTTAGGTTATTTAGTAGCCAGGAACACTGTATTCCAGTTTTAAATGGATCTGAGAGGAAGAAAATTAAAAAGTGGCATCCTGGCATCATCATTGCCATGGAGACTATTGGTTTGTTAGTGACCGCTCTTTCATGGGGAAGAATTTTAGATCAATGTTGTAAAATGTCCTGTCACAAAAATGACTAAGCCAAGTTCAGCAGCTGTGTTCAGTTTTGTTGCTGTATTCTATGCACTCAAAATAATATATGACTTTTTTCCCTTTCATGTAGTTTTCTCTTTCATACTTATAGTTGTGTGTTTACATACATGAATACTTTTTATTTTTTATTTGTTTTTTTGGTAAAATTTGGAAAAAATATATATAAAGGTTATAAAACTTGTTCATTTCAGCATACTTCACACTCAGAAAAAGCAACTATTGTGTTTATACCTGCTGTGTCATATAAGAATAACTCTTGTCAGTACAAAAAACAAAAATAACAAAATTAAAACCAAATAAAAATACTTATATCTGTGTGGTTATTCAAACAAAAGAACAAAATACATGATTTCTTCTCTGTTTTTGATATGAACATCTATAGTTTTGACTGAGGCTTGTTTTGAAATATAGAACAGGACTAAACTCTTGATAAAGAAGAAAAACTCACAAAAACAAAAAAAAAAACCAAAAAAAAATCAAGTACCATAATAATATAAGTGTAATAAGTGCTGCACACGCACCTTGTATGCTCCTCTTGAAGAAGGCCTTGCAGCCCTCACAGGACCACACCCCGTAGTGGTACCCAGAGGCATAGTCACTGCAAACTGCACAAAAGCGAGTTTCTTTGGCCATTTCAAAGCCTCCAGGTCCAGGCCCTGCACCTGACCCAGGTTTACCCCCCACTCTGAAGGCCTCGTCTGCCCCACTCTGCTCCTCTCGCATCTGCTGAGTGGATGGCACACCAGATCTGAAAAAAATGTAGTGTAACACAAAGGTTCTTACAGTGTTTTGCAGGTCAAATTCTGATTTAGCATAATTAACTTAAAGTGCTGGTTTCATCTTGATAGGAATCTAGTTTAGACCTGTTTGGGGACAAATTTTTAGCACAGCATTAGGCAGTACAGTGGGAGAGTGGTGACCAGTTTTGCTGCACTTTAACTACCTTAACAAATAAATTACTAAAGCATGGACAAATACTTTCATTCATAATAAACTAAGTTTATTAAGAATGATTAATTCTTAATGATTAATTCTTAACATTAAGAGGTTAGAGTTAGGAGATAAAGTATTAGTTACTAGTTACTAAGTCTGAATCATTCTTCATCAACAATTTGTTCATTATGAGTTACATTTTTGTCCATGCTTTGATTTAAATTGGTAATTATGATAAAGTACCACAGAGCCAGAGCATCCCAAATGTGATATCTGTTCAGTGCAAATCCATTGAGTGCTTTGCTTATGGTCAAGTAAAAGTACTAACACACTTTAAACTACCTTTAAATCAACTAAGTAGAGATACAGGCACATAATTCAAAAACAGTCCGTGTGTTCACTTGTGTTGTCTTTACGTATTGTTCCTTTTTCAAGGTCCTCGACAAAGTCCTTAATCTCTGGAATTAGAAACCAGGGTGAAGCTTGATCCTTACAACAAAGATAATGCAAATGTTTTGAATAAAAATCACAAAACAATGCTGTTATATAATTATGTTCTGTTTTTGATGTGCCAATGCCAAAAACTTAAAGATAAAAATATCATGTGTTCCATATGCATACTTTTTTTTTTAATTAAAGCTTGAAAAATACAGTTTTAAATGAAGTTTAAAATTGTGTTGGGAGAAAGAAACAGAAAACTACTATCACTAAAACAACTAGGGTTTGTTGCACAACTCCTCTCTCTCCTCATTTTTTACACAATCTGATAATAAAGACATTGTGTGTCAGGAAGAGACCCTTGTCAATTATTTACATAAAGAGCAATAAACAGGTCAGTGATGCAGGCCAACGTATGCTTGAAAGTACCAATATCAACACTTAAAATTTCACTTATCGTGGTGTGGAAGTGATATGCAGACAGCTGCACCATCACTGGTACACATTAAAGTCACACAGCTCACCTGTAGACTGGTGTCGAGCTGGTCTCCAGATAGTGGTGGCTGGGTGGATGCATGAAGGGGCTGAGATGGGGGCTCGAGGGCATAAACACCAGAGGGCTGCTGGGACCACTGCCCAGGGACTGCAGGCTCCCGTCAGAGGGTGGTCCATGAGCGTCTATGGGCGCAGAGAAGTAGCCCGTACTGGAGTGGCTGTACAGGGTGGGTGCCGGCGTGGGGGCTGTGTAGTTATATGTCCCATCCAGAAAGTCCACACTAGCGACCCCTCCAGACCCCCTGCTTTCCTCTGGGTACATGCCGCTGAGGGGGTGAGGAGAAGGGTCGCGTGGTGGAGACAGGTCCTCCAGTTCAGGGCAGGTCCTGGCTCCGTGCGGTGATCTGCAAACCTGCCTAGTCTCCTTAGCACTCTGCCTAAGCAACATCACAGCGAAGCACAACTGATAAGCAACATGATTTAGACTGGCTCTCCCATTTTCGGGGAGGGGGAGTGGAGATGAGTCGTGCTCTCACTCTCTCTTTACCCTCTTTCTCCCTGTTGTAGTTTACCAAAAGATTCCACTTTCCCTGCACTTTTTCCAGATTCAAATTAAACCCCCCTTAAAATAAACTACCTTCACACCCTTTTCCTCTGTTCATTATAACACGCCTCTTCCAAATATGCATACATTTCCGTAGCAGAAAATAAATAAGACTGCACAAGTGATGCCTCAAAACTACCCTGTCACTACTCTCCGCGCTTGCATATGCTGTCCAGTAAAAGCAGGTCCTGTTACAGCGCATTCATTTAGCTGCTTGAGAGCACACAGCCATGACGTGTGACCAGTCTATTTGCGGCCACATTAGAGATACACCTGAGACTTGGCAGCAGTGAGTAAAAATCATAACGGAAACAGGCAAAATCACACAACACAAACAGAAAATCTAAAAACAGGAGTTGAAAATGTGCACTCACCTGTTACACATGAATCGTCTTCATATGGCACTGCTGCTGTGTCTGTCTACTGGTTAGATCCTGTCATCTCTCGGACTCGTAGAGATCTGGCTGTGCACGGTGATCACAATGGGAGCAGTAGGAAGGTTGGAAAAAAAAGATAAACAAATTAAAGAGACGACCAGATTGATACTTGTGATGTGTGTGCCAGGTCACCATAACACAGCAAACAGCTGAAAAAGGGTCAAAATTTACCAATCAGTATTTACACAAACCTCACCTTATTGATAGAAGAAAATTATTTAAATAAGGAATAGAAAATGTGGTGAAAAAAATACATGCCATACTGTGTAAGTTCTGAATTTAAATTATATTAAGCACTGGAATAAAAAGTTTCTCTTTAGACCACAACTGATGGATAGATTTATGCAGATATTTTATAGAACTTAATATATTGAACTCCTCAATTAACATATTGCATATTTCTTATTTCTGCTTAATGTCGAGTAGATGTTTTTTCATGTAAAAAATACAAAGAAATTATAGCCTTATAAACCATACATTTTCTATAGTTTCTATGACAACTTGATCACAAATGTCCCACATCACAGATCACTTTTGGCAACAAGTTCATTTTCCCATCTCTTTGCTACATCTTCCTTGAGTAAACAGCGCAATTTTCAGAGCATGTCAGGTCAAGTGGAAAACAAGTAGGCTTGATGATATGTATTTTTGTTTAATACAAAAACTGTTAGTCGTGCAGGTTTTAAAATTTAGAACCTTGAATGAAATTATAGATTGGGGCTTAATATGTGCTTCCTAAAGCTGAACATTTTAATTGCTTGAAACAAGATAGGGATTTTTCAGTTTGTTTATGACTTTCTATAAATATTAATTGAAAAATACTATTGCAAAATGGCAATATACACCAAAGGTGTTTATGAGGGACTTCAGACTCAAAACAAAAGAAACAAAAAGAATGATTTGCTGTGCCATTTTATTTGATCAGACCCATGCATTATATTGGATATTGCACTGATGGGTATGTGGGAACCTGGATGATATCACAAAAAAGACAGCCAGACATCAGCTTTTATCTCTAAAGACATTGTAGTCTGGTTTTCCATAAACCTCAAATCTGCTTTGTGGCCAGGAGTAGGAGCAACATTCTAAAACAAAGACTTATCTTGGTCTCACATTTTATTTCTAACACTGCATTTAATAAGTTAACATTAAACACACATTTGAACGTCCTAATTATTAAAAGAATTTACCATTTAAATGTGTTAAACATGCCTTTAACCAGTCTCAACCCTTTGGCAGTAAGACGTATACAGTATAAATTTAATTTGAGAATTTCCTCTAAACAATAACTGACATTACCAGAGTTTTCAAGGTTTTATGGCTTACAGATAATACTTGCTTTAACAAAATCAACCAGTGTTGCATATGCAAAAAGCAGCATTTTGTCACTGTTCTAAATGTGGCCCATGGAACTGAATGACAGCGTACTTGCCACTGGTCATCCAGTTAGGTTCTTGAGAGCTGAGCTTCTCCCCTTGTCCTGGCTGAAGGCCCACCTGCACATTAGCTTTTAAAGTTCTCAGGCTGCAGAGAGGTGAGGGTTCAAATCCTCGAAGCACAGTATCAAAGCTGACAGTGAAGTTCCAGTCTCTGTCTCCAGTTAACTTCCTGTAGTTTAAATCTCCTTTAAACAACACCACATCTGCTTCTTTCAGTTTTGCATACAAGTCTGGAGCGTCTACTGCCATGTCACAAAACTCATGAGGCTGTGTCCAGAATGGATGGTCATGATAGGACCACACTCCATCCTTCAGGTACTGCTTCCACTGAACACCACTTTTAGACATCCACATGTGATTGGCTGCCATTGTCTGTCTGATGGTCCACTCAAAGTCTTTAGCAGTGACATCAGAAACAAACCATGGAAAGGATTTCCCATGAAAATGGACCTCGCTTGCCAAACTAAATGAGACCAGGAAATCAGCTAGCACCAAGTCAGTAACTAATTCAAAACCAGCGTTGTCAAGAACAATGTGAACTCTTTTTCCAGAAACTGCAGTGCTTTTGGAGGATGTAAGAGCTGCCCATACCATGTCCGAATCATCTACCAAGATGAAGGGTTTCAGAATGGGGAGAGCTTCAATAGGACTGTCTTTTTGGAAGTTCTCTTGGCCTGCAGAAATGGAGAGATCACACTTGTTCCCCCAGAGAGACACCTATAAAAACATAGATTTTATTATTACAAAGAAAAAGAGAAAAAAAATAACAACAAATTTTAAATGTTTACAAACCTGCAGTAGCTTGATGAAATTATCAAACAATTGATTTTTCGAAAGTCTATCTTTATCCTTTTTAAGTGTTTCCAGGTACGTACATAGAGCCATTGTAGCCATCTGAGACTCAAAGAAGCTCTGAGTTTTTCCTTCATTAAAAACATCAAACTCATTGATGGGAGGGCTGTAAGGAAAAGTCAGTATACACTGTAAAGTCAATAGTAAATGTAGAGAAGTATCATATATATTGCAACTACATAGGTAAATTTATATTACTTGAGCCAAACAGCCTCTTGGATTCTTCGATACATGTAGCATTCCACATAAAGCCAGGGAGACTTGAACCAGCTCACAGCCTCCTTACCCCCCTGCACAGTCTGATGTCTCTGCAGGTACTGGTTCCAGGCGTCCACATCTCTCAGTCCATCTGTGAGCTCTAGTATAGGTTTGTCGGTTTGAACCTCATTCCTTAGTTTGGACAAGAAAGATATTGCTCTTTTTTCTGCTTCAAATCCATCCTGTGTGAATCAAAGAAGAAACAGTCTCCATTAACTGTCTGGGGTTGGATACCTGTTAACTATATGATAATAAAACATTTTACCTCTCCGTATTCTTCAAAAAACTTATTCTTGTTGCGGTGAATCGTGTCTATTACTTTGGTGAGGATAGTGGGCATTCTGTCCTTTACTGTCAGATAAGCAAATGACCTGCAGGATAGTAGGAATAATATTATTAAATAACACTGCAGGTGCAGCATAAAGCCGCAAAACAGCTGAGCGACAAGTAACGAAGGTTAGGTAGATATGTGTTTGCGGATGAATGAAAGACACGGCATGTGCATTTCAGAAATAACTCAGGTGTATTTTGATATAGGAATAAAGTTAATTGGCTATTACTAAACTTCACACAGGAGGTATGTGGGTGTTAGCATATGGCTAACGTTGCTCTCATTCGTGGCCCATTACATTTCTTTCGATAAGAGCTGATGTAAAATTACTCAACTCGTTTTTGCCATGGAGTAACTATTTGACATACGAGTGTGAGTCTCTGGTTCACAGCACCTGTCAACAACATACCCGACCACTTTAGCCGACAGCGGAGCGGCTCCGTGCTTAGCCATGTCCGACGCCATCTTTATACTGTGAGGTTATTCAAAACAACTTTATCACTGTTGATGAGCTACACAAAAGGTTTTGTTTGATTATATTGAGACGCATCAATAAAATAAATATGTTATTTTTATGTTGGTTTCATTGTTGGTTTCAACAAAAAATGAGGCAACTTGCGGCGTGAATAATACCACACCAAATGCGGCAGCGCCATCTAGAGGTGGTGAAACAAACAACCCTATGAGCCCAATGTAGGCCAAGTGTTACTGCTGCTCCACTGCTCTGCCCATATGGCTCTGTCGGGTTAACTCTGCTCCGTCTCCGGGGGGCGTCCAGGCTCCAGGCTCCAGGCTGCATGGCGTCGTTTGGACAAACCTTTCATATGGAAACGTGGTCGGCGGGAGGGGGGCGGCCCGGGGGCTCCAAAGAACAACTGCAGAAGCCCCCCGAAGTGTTTAGTGGGAGATGAAAAAGAATGCACGTAGTCTACAGACCTTTTATTGTTTAAGAATAATAATGTCTAAGTTTAAACTCATGGCCGAATGTTATAGGTTAGCACCTATATTATACATAATCATCATAGATAATGCAAGATCATTTTAATACTGGGCCTTTTATCCTCATCTGAAGCATCTTTAAGGCTGTTTGGAAAGCATCATGACCTGTTGATTTTACACACATATGCTCAGGCACATTTGATTCCCTGTTTGGAGTTTCTTTATGCGGAAAGTGTTCAGGATGTAAGAGCTTCAGTGGTGTCCAGCTGCGTCCACCTCCGGTGCACCCGGGGGCCGCCCCTCCCCCCGGCTCCAGTGCGTTTCTACCGACACAGTGACTCACCACTCCGGTTTCAAAACAACCAGGGCCTGGGGGAGGGCCGTGCGCAGCGCACAAGGCCTGTTTAAACAGGTGTGGCCTGGAACCCAGCACTTTTTGGCCTTGTTGGTTGTGTTTAGTGCATTACGCAGACCTTCCTCGACAATCTAAAAATATGACATATTGGTCTCGGGACATTAACCATTTAGTAATTTTAACATGACCCTCCTGAGGAAAGGCTCTGACCTCTCCACACGCAGGAGGGGCTGAGTGACCGGCCCGGGGATAGAAGGCTCAGTTTGGCGCAGATCTCCACAGGTTTAGGCCTATTCATGGGTTTCAGACAAAACAGTTCCTTCATGATTCCAAGGACTTTGTGAGGACTCATTGAGGACCCCATTCAAGAGATATGATTTTATTTTATTTTATTTTTTTCATTTAAAGGGCTTAATTGCTATGGCTACAAACCCATTTGCCATGGACCTAAAGTTTGCCTGGTCTCCATCAAAGTTTTCTTGCTTAGGAGGGTTAGGGTTGAGCAGACTGGCTCATCCATGTTCTAACCCACAAGGGCAAAAAGTAAAAGTTATCATTTTTAACGTTGTACATAAAAAGAAGGCCAGCACATAAATTAGAGTTATATCCTAGGAGCTTGTTGGTACTAGGCTATTTACTGTTCATAATGAGAATGAGTTAACTTTATAGCTAACTTAATTTAGCAATTGCAGGTCTCCAATGCTGGTAAATTACCCATCATGTTTTGTTTATGATATTTCACTGCATATGAGTTAGTATTTAATAGTCATATAGTCTATATGACTTCCTATAGGTCAATAGTTCCTCAGTCACACTTCACAGTGGTTGGTGGTTAGTTTTTGAGATTGTTAGAGCCTATGTAATGGATTACAGTAGCCAGTATTTTACAGACATTGGTTTATGAACAATTGTTAGATCAGTTTATTTTTAAGGGAGTAGAGAAATTTCATAATTTCATAGAACACATTAAACAGATTTTAAAAGCCAGAATTAGCCAAAAGTCTATATTTCTCATGTGTTGTGGCCTGTACTTCCACCAGGTGGGCAGGCCCTCCACACATGCCTGTATTCCAATACGGCCCCTGGGAAAATAGCCCACCCATGTGAAAGCGTGTTCTGCAACCTCATTAAAAGGTTTTGCTCACCCATTAAAGTTATAATGACAATTATAATGAAGTATTGTCATTGCACCCCTGCGCCCTCTTTTAGTTTGGCCCTGACCCTTCGAACATTGTCACATTCAGGAGGACTAAATCTCGATAACAACATCACAAAAAATAGGCACTTTTTGCCATAGCCTTGCTCAGTCCTATTACAACCTAGTTGATAAAACTATGGCTATAATTGTTGTGTCAGCTAATCAGCTGCATAAATCCTGCACCACACACTTAAAAAACACTGCTGCACATCAGAGGTTACAATATTATAATCTATTCTAGGTTATATTCAAATTTAGCATAAAATAATTAGACTATGGGGTACACCTCTGTCCTTTTGGTGTAGCCCTGAACGTTCTCCAAATAGCACAGGCCTATAGGATACTGAAACCCATGAACAGGTCACTTTGAAGAACCTCCAGAGTGTGAGTCTAGGGAAGACCCTGACCCAGTGTGCTTTCATTCTCAAGTGCACCCTGCTATGCCCCACAAGACAAATGCAGTGATAGGAGAGCCAATTAAAAAGTGGCCCATGGTCTATGTTGAATGAGGGTTTAATTAGACCTAATTAGTGAATTGGAAGTCGCGTATAAGATATTGCTTGTCATTAGTGACGTGCTATTTGTGGATTTTAAATGTACTTTGCGTGTCTTATGATTTAATAATATAAGAAGGTAAAGGGGGAAAAGGTTGTGGGTCACATTTGCGCGCGTCATGTCACATCACGTTCTACAGTCAAAAGGGCCACTTCATTACATGGGCCATTGAAGCCTGCACAAAAACTTTAAAACTAACTTTAGTTTAGCAGTTTAAAGAGCTGTGCGGCGAGCTGAGTAACGACTGAAACTAAACTCTTCCCCAAAAGCCTCACAATTGTTTCTTCTCGCGGCGGTTACATAGTGCGGGAAATTAACGACGGCTCCTCCACCCCCTGCTTTGCTCAACGGATTTCTACAACGGCCAGAGTCATGTGATTGTAACGTAAAACCCCCAACCGGAAAACACCGACGGACGGACGACCCTCTCCGCTCCTCCGCCGCCAACGAACGCGAGGAACAGTACGAGCTGCACCGAGCGCAGAGGACGCACGGGCGGACGAGTCTCCGGTAATAAACAGCGGCGACGCGGCAGAATCCACGGTCCCCGGCGCGCTGAAGGTACGGCAGTGGGGTTCTTAGTGCCATCTTGTGTGTGTAGTTGAAGTGTGGCTGTTTGAGTCCTCTTGTTACTCGCGTTCGTCACAGAGAAGTTAAAAGAAACGCATTCGTGACCAACCCATCCCCCTTGCGTGTCTCGCTCCTCGGCAGTACGTGCGTTGCGTGCGCGCACCCGCAGGCGAGAGTGTCGGCTTTATAAACGGGCTATAAACGCATATAATCAAGACAGTTTTGTACACGAAATCGTCTTCATCCCGAAGCTCCATACCGTTATTTATTGCCATTTCAAAGACAGCCATTCTGATCTAGAAATTCGCACTACGGAAGTGGCTGATCCACGTGTCTTTCCCAGGGGCGGTGCTTTCGGAATAATTTTGACCGTTAACTAGAATGATGATCACAACTTAGGGTTTTATCAGCATCTGCCTCTCTGGGTGTACATAAATAACATAAAACAAGAACAACATTAACAATAGGTTATGAACAAGAGCTCTAATACTAGTCCTAATAATAACAATCATCAAATACTTGGAGCGCATATTTTAGGCACGGGATGCTGTTGACTGTGGTGTTCAACATAGGTTATGGATTGAGCCTTTTCTTTTCTTTTTGTATTTTTTTAATTATTGTTATTATTTTTGTTGCACACAATTGTGGCATTTTGCATTGCAGAGTTCCTCAGTGATATGTGTTTAACCCCTGCAGTGGTTTATTTATATACTAATTAGGCCTAGTAAGTTAATTATTTTGCATTGATGGGAGTAGAACCAGTTTAGGAATGGCTTAGGAATGTGTGTTGAGACACAGGGCCTTGATCATGTGATGGCCTGAAGCCTCTGTTGAACTTTAGGGTCAACAACATTCATAAAAATATTCCTGCATCCCATGTAGACCTAGTATACTCGGGGTTTATTCAGAATAATGTCACAACATTGTCTTTACCACACTGCACCCTGATAGCCTTTTAGTGGTATCGTCTGGGTTGTTTTTCCATGCAGGAAGCTGTTTGTGGCTAAATGTGTTTGTTTGTGCAGGTTGAAAATGGAGCTGGCCAACCATGGTCTTATCCTGCTGCAGCAGCTTAACGCACAGAGGGAGTTTGGCTTCCTGTGTGACTGCACAGTGGCCATCGGAGATGTCTTTTTCAAAGCCCATAAGGCAGTCCTTGCTGCATTCTCCAACTACTTCAGGATGCTCTTCATTCATCAGGACAGGTATTGAGCAGGAGTCCTATCAAGCCTATTTTTTATCACTATACTCCATACACATCTTGACTGAGAGCTTAAATGAACTGCAATCATATTGTTTACTGTGATGTTTTATCACTTGAGTCTCACCTCAAATTACTAAATGTAAACTAAAGTACTAAAGTAAAAAACAAATCAGCATTGAATTAATAGAAATTAATTTAATATAAAGAAGTCCAGAAGATGTATTGGGTCTGAAAATATTTTTGACTTATGTTGTTAAGAATAGAATTCTTTATTAGGGTCGTAATAGGATCTAATAAATTTATAAAACATTTTTTGATTTTAGTGACTGCGTTCGCCTAAAAGCTGCCGATATCCAGCCAGACATCTTCAGCTACCTCCTGAATCTGATGTACACAGGCAAACTGGCGCCACAGCTGATCGACCCCTCACGGCTGGAGCAGGGGGTCAGATTCCTGCATGCCTATCCACTACTACAGGAGGCAAGTCAGATGTACTCAGACCACAGCGTCAACCTGTCCACCTCACTCTACGGCATTCAGATCTCTGACCAGCAGGGGGGGCTGTCTTCTCGGCTGTCCACTCAGCGACAGCTCTCCTCACCTTTTGAAATAGAGCAGCCTAACTCTGAAGGGAAATACGAGTCCACACAAGCAGCATCTGCAACTTTCCCAAGTTCTTCTCCTTCCAAGTTTGTTTTGTCTCCTCCAGAGACAGAGAGTTCTGTCAACAGAACAGATACTGCGATGGAGGAGGGAAGAAGTGACCTGAACAATTCAGATGGTTCCTCAACCATTCTCCATGTAAAGCCTAGTATTATGAAGAGAAATGCATCCTTTAGGAAACATTACTCCTGTCATTTATGCAGAAGTCGATTTACTCAGAGAAGTCTTCTAAGAGAGCACCTGTTGCAGCACACCCAGACTCTTCACCAGTCCAGTGCTGAAGTCTGCACTGTTCAGTCTCCTATCACCACAGAGGAGTGCACCATGGAGACAGAAGGGGGAGCTAGAGGGACTGCTCCTGCTACAGTGGAGATCATTAGTGACAGCGAGCAAACGCCTGTATCAGGCACAAACTCTGACTCTCCCCGGGCTGAAGTGTCCACATCCAGTTGGGGACTGGGAGGGCTGATTTCTCAGGCGGACACCCCTCCTCCATCGGACATTGCAGACATTGATAACCTGGAGAGTGTAGACATTGACCGAGAAGTGAAGCGAAGGAAATACGAGTGTTCCACATGTGGACGTAAGTTCATCCAGAAGAGTCACTGGCGTGAGCATATGTACATCCACACAGGCAAACCCTTCAAATGCAGTGCCTGTGGGAAGAGCTTCTGCCGCGCTAACCAGGCAGCACGTCATGTGTGCTTGAATCAGTCGGCCGATAGCTACACGATAGTGGACCGCCAAAGTATGGAGCTGTGTGGAGGTGATGATCCAAGCCAAATGGAAGCTATGTTTATGGCATCATCAAAGCCCTACAAATGTAATATATGTGCAACCACTTTCTCCAGTCCCACTGAGGTGATCAAACACCTGTGCTTTGCACAAGGAGGGGTAGTAGGGCTGCAGGAAAACCCTGGAGGTGGAGCAGACCTGCAGCACGAAGAGGTCTCCAAAGATGAAGGCTCTGACTTGTCTAATTCTGGCATCCCACTAGAAGCCATAAAGAGTGAGGACATCCTCGTGGAGTAGTGCCAAAATATTAATTTCTCCTTGAGTTGTTTATTTTCTAATGTCTATTGGCTGATTTTTATCAGCAAGTGTGGACAGGGTAGAAACATCAGGCCACCCCTAATTTTGTTATGAAAGCAATAGCTTACATTTTTTAAACAGATAAATAAACCTAATGCACTGGTCTCACTGTTGTTGAACCAAATTGAACAACATTTTATGCTAACAGTCTGGAGTGAGAGCTTTAGAGCTGAGAAAGAGGAAACGGACACTTCCGGCAGCATCATGGTGTCAAATGAGCAGACTGTACAGACAAATAAGTTAATGATACAAAAGTAAATAATTATCCCCATCTTACCATCTTAACATGCAGACAATCTATGTCTTTTACCAAATTATCCAAATTGTCTTCCATTTTCTTCCTCATTTTGATTTCAAGTAGAATTTCTTTTAACTATTAAATCCGCTGAAGGAATTTCTTTGTTGTATTTTCGCCATCTCTAATTTCAGTCAACACATTATTATCTGATATGCTTCCAGGCAATTTTTGCATGGAAAAATTCAAAATGAACTTTGGAAAATTGACTTATTAAATTGATAAACTAATTTTTAAACACAGATAATACCTAATACTAATACTGATAAAAATTATTTTCTTCCCATGAGTTTTTCATAAGCTATAAACAGGAAATATACTACTGATCAATTAAAAGGGTATGGTAGTTTGTAATATCTTTAGTTATGGTTAACCTAAATGTTGGGGGGAAAGACTAGCACTGAGCATCCCCTCTATCATTTATTATTGAAATGTGGGGGATAATCTAGTATGTATCTAGTTTAGACATACTAACATTGCATTACTTTTACTAGTTGCTTTTTATACCAAAGCTTTGAATTGCCTTTATATAAATGGTTACTCATGACTAACCCAAAATTATTTTTTCCTCAACTTCCAGTTTAAAAGTGTGATTTAATTTGCATGAGTGTTCATTTGTGCGTACTGGAAAGCACAATAAGCTGGCTTCCATATACATTTATGTTGAAATAGACAGATGGCGCTCTTTACTGTAAAACTCTTTCCCATGTCAGAGAGGAGCCAACTCCAGTTC
>KN505738.1:555-24534 GCA_000787155.1 Scartelaos histophorus
TGTTTGTTTTAATATGGATGGACCATGCGTGCTCCTGCCATCCACCTGTCAATCACATCTGAGGATGGTGAGATTCACAGGTGACCACACTCACATGCTCATAAAGTATGAAGGAAGTGTACTACAGGCAAATAAGTGTGGGAGAAAGGTCTTAGGGAAAACTATGACTTCTCCCTGAAGACAAGGAGGTGGTGAACCATCCACCTTAAAAGTGACTTTTTGAACCTTTAGACCTAATTTAAAATGGTCTTGATTCTGTATGTCCGGCTCCAAACCAGATCAAACAGAGGAGTCCAGGCTGTGCTTCCTTGTTTGTGTGCACAGTCTCTGTGCTGGAGAACAGCTGTCACAGTGGGAGTAACACTCTGTGCTTTGTTTGTTTGCTTTGTGTAGGAGGTTCAATACACTACTATATTACATTAGCAAATATAAGTTTTGCTCATGTTTTTTTTAATTAAGTTCATTTAAACTGAGCTAAACTATATTACATAGGAGGTCAGTATTGGATCAGCATTATAAAACATTAAAATGTTAGAGGTGATAAAAAGAGAATGAATGCTTCATGTAGCCACATGCTCTTCACTATCCACAAGTCACATGGACAAGGAGTCATGAAAAACATATGAACACTGCAGTGAGACGAGCCTGACCTCCAAACACTGCAGCTTTACAAGGAAGAGCTTCAGTCCGGGTTGGACCCTGTTCTGGATTTCTTAAGTCCTGGTTGAGTCCTGCTCAGTCCTGATGGAACTGGGAAGATTTTTTGCAGTGATACTTGGTGTTTAAATGTTCATAACCCTTTATGTTCTTCTTACAGGACATTTGTGTAGTGAAACCAGATCAGTAACTGTATTCACGGTACAGTGGTATTCAGAGTCGCTTGCATTACAAATGAAAATAAATACACATATACAATTAATGCTTAATAAACAAAAAATAAAGCCGTTTGTAATACTATGTCATGTTTATAATATAATGCAACTCAAAAAAGTATTAAGTTTATATATTTATTAGCTATTCTGTAACCAATATATTTTCAAATGATTTGTTCCCAACATCACTACAAACATGTGGTTTGGAGCAGAGTTTTTGGAAGATGGAACTTTTAGTGTTGCAGTGAATGGCATTGGTTAATGGCAAGTGAACGTTTATACAAAGTTAAAAGCCATATTTGTTTAGTTTTACTTATAAAATTAAACCAAAGGAAGAAAAAAAACAGCTTTTCAATATTTGGCAATATGTGACAGTTTTGAAACAACATGGCACCATTACATTAAAAGTAACAAAACTACTGCATTTGTTCACTTTTCATCTGTCAAGGTTAAATCTCGCAAGCATTGAATCTTCAGGGAGAAGTCGCCATTTCCTTATTTTATTTATATTTTAACCAGTCCATTTATTAGAGTGCAGAAAACAACTTCAACAACTTCATTGGATCTAATTATACATCATATACATATACATATACATATCCACCAAAATGTTACATATCTGATATATCTGATATATTTACTTTAAAATCTCAAAAATGTGGAAAAATAACTTGTTCATTTTAAATGGTTTGCAGTGGTCCATTAGTTTAAAATCAGAGTTATTCCTTCCTTACCTTAAACATTCAGAGCTTCCTATTTATTCCTCACATTGAGTTTCTCTGTGTTTTTCTCTGTGTGTTTTTCTTTTTTCTTTTCAGACTAGAGAGACTAGAGCGAAGTTTTGCTGAGACCTCAAGAGCTGTTTATGTCTATGTTTTCAACAAGATGGAAGACAGAACAGAACAGAGATTGTGTAGTTATGCTGGAAGTGCTCCACTGTGTTTTTAAACTTCATACACCTGGAAGCATTTGGATCATTTCAAGCCTGGATTTACAAAACTTTATTTTACAAAAGGTAACGGGGGCCAATTATGTTAAACTCGCACTTTATGACATCACCAAGTGGACCAGGGGGTTTTGAGATATGAAGATGAAGAAAGACTAATAATGCAGGATTAACTCAAACATCAAACTTCAGGTATGTTTTTGATGAGGTAACAACACTCTAACATTGGCTTAAATCCCACAAGAGTAAATTTAGTCGAATATAGGACCTTTAACATAGGTATGACTAGTACCTATACTTATACTAATACTTGATCCCGAAGGAAATTAAGAAGCAAAAATCAAACATATGTGAACAGTGATTCAACTTTTTTATTTTTAATCCTTTGTCCATTATTTGTTGTTTCGTCCTTCTGTAATGGCTTGCACCACGACTTTGAATATTATTTATATGTAACTTTACCCTTACATGATCACTATTTTTGGCTACTCTACCTCCACCTCTGAATCTGACTTAACATAGACACAGATATATATGTATTTCTGTGGTCCAAAAGTGAGCATGTGTTGTGTGCTCTGAGCTGAGGAGAATGGAGCGGCTCTGTTTGGAGTGTGGGCTGGATAAACCGCTGCTGCTCCCCTCAACAAGTCACTTGGAAAGAGACTCCCTGGTAAACACTCCAGTGTGCAGCCACGAGCACAGGCATGTGTTTACAACTGCACCGCTAGTCCTCAAGCTGCAAAAATATGTAACACTTGGGAGGATGCTCCATATTGTACTAAGTCAATACATATTCCCACCATATTAAAAAAAATACATACAATTACTAGGCCTATTGTAATAATCAGGTAGTACAGTAGCAATAAGCAAAATACATGTCCATAGTATAGTACTGACTCTTGAGAGCTTTGAGCCAGGTTGTAATGCTATTTTATTAGTCCCCAGAGTTGTGTTTTCTTTCATTCACACATTTTTGACAATCCTTTTTAATTAGTGTCCTGAGCTCAAAATGCTCTGTTCCACCTTATGATGTCAAAAAGCATTAGTTTTTAATTACAGCGACCTTTAACATTTTGTTCAACAGTGAGTGGCAGTTCCAGGGATGAAATAATCAAAATGGTACCAGTGAAAGTCGTACTGTAGCTCCACATTACACACACTACACACACCACCACCATGTATTTAGTGCATTCAGATGACCCGCTAGTGTATAGTGTTTAAAACCCAATGAAGCACTTTCTGGGTTACTGCATGACATCACAAGGTGGAACAAAGTATTTTCAGTTTGACAGTAAAGACCTCAGCCAGCCTAAATATGCAGGATCTGCGTATTAATCATGTGGGAATGAAATGATCAGAAAATAGTGCAATAAGTAGTAATACAAAAAGGCCCCAAAGCCAGTCTCAAAAATTTAGAACATCAAATCACTGAAGCCTGGCAAAAAATAAAAGCAGTTCAAGTCTTCATCATGTCCGCAACCTTTGCAGTATTGACTTGTTTTGACTGAGTTTTTGAAAGACTCCATCTTGAAAGTGATTATACAATTTAACACAGACGTACAGTAAGAGTTTGGGCAGAGAACCGCAGAAAGAGCAGCTGGCCAAGCATATTTTCCACTTTTTTTTTCGTTCTTTTTTTCTCGTGGAACTGAAATCAATACCGCACACAGGCCTGGAGTGTTCAAACACTGTTACACAACCTGATTTGTACAGCGCTTTTCTGATGTTAGCCGACCAATTTCACTGCATGTTTCAAAGTCTTTCTGCCCTTGATCATATAAAGCAGAGATGCGTATGAACAAGCTTATGAGGAATACGTTAGCGTGCAATTTTCCCTCATAGCTTTATTGGAAGTGGGCTATATTTAGAAATTGTTTGTTTTGAAGACATGAAAGATTTGAATATTGAGTATCTTTCCTACCAAAAGATTACAAATAAAAAACTGAATCCTGCAGTGTGTCTTTCAAACATCCCAAATTCAACACGTGGAGACTGTACTCTAGATCGTGGAGTTTTTATTTCACTATTTGGTAAAGTAAATAAAGTCCTATTCCTGTTTGTTTCATCTATGGATGAATGTCATTCTAGGGGAGGTGGGATTATAAGATCTGTGGTCTTCTCACTCTCCCTGCACATGTGTTTTGAACCTTGTATGTACATTTGCAAACTGTTTTATATGTGTAATAATAATAAAAACCTGTTCTAATCTCTTCTCTTTCATAACTGCTGAGGTAATAAAACCTTCTGACCACTGCGATGGCTCTGCCCTTTTACTGATCATGTTCTGTGTGGAGGTTCATGATAAATCATGATCCACAGTGACACAAACTCATTTCATTTGGTGAGTTTTCTCCAAATTAGAGTCTCATTCTTAACACCAGTTGGGGAACATTGTGCTGTCTCTGCTTGCAGCCAATTAACATTGATCTTGTTTTAGAAACATTTAAAATCATGTTGTTCTTTTTAACCCGTTTAAGAGGAGCATCCAACTGCTTACCCAGTCTATTTCATTAACATTAGGATTACAAAGTACAAAGATTTTAAAATGCTTCTTGAAATTTCACAATTTTGAATGAAATGTTTGCCAGCACAAGGTCAACACAACTAAACACTCATGCAGATTCTCCATGGAGATTGATGAGTTTTATGCCATAAAGGAACAACATTTCTATGGAACAAACAGGAGGAGGCCCTGCTCCTCCAGGCCAAATGAGAGTCAGGTCTGTGGAGACGTCAGCCCACTCCCCACAACGTCACACTTTTCAGAGCAGTACAATACTGGAAAAAATGTCTTTCTTTTGTTTGTCTTTTTTGTTTGTTTGTTTGGCTAAAATATTACACAATCTAGCTTTAAACTGTTTTTTGTTTTTTTCCTGTTTTGGCAACAAGTGACCCCAGCAGTCTGCTATGGGCCCCTCTCCTCATATCAGACTGGTAGAGACATGAAACTGGATCATTTAAATGCCAATGTGATACATTCTAGACATAACAACATGGAGACACAAAACCAGAAAAGTTATACCTTTAGCTCATGATATTTGTGAGTTTACAAATATCATATCATCCATCTTGGACTGTGCCCATTGTACGGTTACAGTCGTACCAGACCCGAGATGTTTGTGTACTGTTACACCCCTAATCAATATGGACTATTGTGTTTGTGAAAACCGTGCAGAAGATAAGCACTTTGTGCATTTATGGACAGGGAAGATGTCTGTGCTTTTCCCTCAACTGGATGCAACAAAAGTTAGATTTTTCAGCTTGTTCACTGTTGTACACATTGTCAATCTGGAACAGCTCTGATTGGTTGAAGTGTCATAACTTGATTCAGAGTGCGACACACATCAATCTGGCGTGAGCCAGGTTCACCTTTAACTACCATCTATTTGATTCATATTACAGATCCATTTTATTTGTCCAAACAGTAAAATGCGACTTGAATAACAGTGACTTTTTGAATGCTTAAATGCACGGTCAGGCTGTCAGCGGGAGTGACTTGTGACTAAGCCTTGAAAAACGCTCTGCCACTCAGCCAAGGCTCTCTGCTGCGGCCTGACTACTTCCATGGCCCCGCACGCCCAAAATAGCAGCCCACATTCATTACCTTTTGGTGCATGACAAGTTCAACGCCTAATGCGAGAACCACAAAAGACTTATCGCTTTGAAGGCTAGCTTTGGGAGTCCATTTTATCTGAGCCAAATCATCCAAAGTTATAATAGTCTGTAATATTGGGTCCTTTTGTGCAGTGGCACACATCAGGCGTAATTTCAGCTTCAGTAGTACAATAAGTGTGTGCTGCTGAAATATGAGTAAGTGCTTATAACATAAGTGCATGGTATGGAGCTCCCATCATCAAATTACAGAAGACATGTTATTCATCATTTGTCTTTCTACTGGCCTTTATGCATGCACGTCAAAGCAGTGCAGGAGGACTTTTATCTTTGATGTAACAATCCTGGGAAATTCAAAATCACATCTTAAGTGTTCAGAGAGAGTGGAATAACTAAACAGCATTTACCAAACCACCTTGAATGAAGCCAAATACATCTCTATCCATGAGGGTCATAAAGATGTCAACTATGTAGCCACTGCTAGCTCCATGTAGCATCGTGTAACCTGCAGACCGTGTGCATTTATGCTGTCCCCCATAATTCTTTGCAGACCCATGTACTATGAGAACAGAGCAGACAGTGGGCAAAGCTAATGAACACACTTTTTAGGCAACTGAACAATTTTACACTGAGAAAAGATCACAATTGTCAGAAAATGTAACTTCACTGCAAGCTTCAGTTGCCCTGTCAATTAAACACAAGCTTTTCAATTCTTAACTGGCTGCAGAGATTTTTAGTCATGATTCTGTGTGTTAGCAATAAATCAGACTAGCATCAGGTTCAAGAGGGAAAAACCCTGTTGACTGATTTTACCATATCCACTTCCAATTGCAACCACTCACAAATACAAGAATGTGAGAACTGAAAGTCAGAGGAACCACATTATACTGGTTCAGACATTGTCCTTTCTTTATTCAGGATGCTAATTTCAGTTCGGGCTCTTCATATAAGTAGTAGAAATGGCACAGTTGAGTGGTTGCTGAGTGGTAATGCATTTTCTGCACTTGTAAATAGGGATGCACTGATCCAGCTTTTTCACTTCAGACTTTATTCTCTAAAAACTAAAATATGGTTTGGAAAAAATGCATACTATAGGACCTTTACAAGATCAACCATTATCAGACTTATTTGACCAACTATGAGCAGTAAAAATCTTATTACATAAATGTATAGGCCCAATTAGGATATCGGCAGAACCAATATTTAGAGCCTGATCCAAGAAATTGTTCGTGGATCAGCACCGATATTTGATAGTATCAGTATTGCATCTCTACTTGTAACTGCGTAGTGAGAAGTATTGGGTAGAGAAACCTACCGTGTCACTGCACAAAACCAAGAAATGAAACAAAACCGTAATCAAATATAGAAAGCCGTTTTTGGTACTTGATGTGAAAAGTCTGATATAGCACAGACTGGACTTATGGACTGCAGAGGAATAAATCAGAACTTACCTTGGGCAGAAGTTGGAAATCTTGCGCCATTTGTCAGTTCATAAACTCGTGGAGATCCATCTTGTGTGTAAATGCTGATCATTCCCACTGCTCTACGGCTGGAGTGGACCAGATGGTGTGGACTTTCAGGAGAGACTATAACAGGGATGTAAACCTTGTAATTCGCAGTGGGAGAATATTTGAGCAGGATGTGTAAAATGTGGGGAAGAAAAATAGGACTGCTTAAAAGGGGGTGTTACATTTCTATGGGGTGTTTAGTGTTAACATATATTATATTTAAATCACCATGTTAGTTTTTATCATTTCAAATTGCTATATTGGCTGAAAATAACTTGCTCCCTTTGCTAAGTATTTCCCCTTCAGAGCATCCCACAAGTGAAACTACTGCACATCAGGTTTGTGCCATTGTAATGTATTGTTTTGTGTCCTACTCTTGTGTATTTATGAAAAATACTTTTGTGGGCTGAAGCATGAGCTCATACTGCAAACTGTAATATATTTCAGCTAATTTGGTTTATGAATGTGTGCAACTGTATATAGTACACTGAGTGCCTTGAGTGGGATGTATAAAAATGAATGATGCTGTGTGAAATCTTGTAAAAAAATTAGGGATGCAATAATCCCGGTTTTTCAGTTCTGATACGGACATCATTACAAAGGCTTAAAGTATCTACCGATAACTGATACCTGTGTAGAGACTGAAAATGGCCTTTTTTATTAACAAAACACAG
This sequence comes from Scartelaos histophorus, assembly GCA_000787155.1. Lineage (NCBI taxonomy): Eukaryota > Metazoa > Chordata > Actinopteri > Gobiiformes > Gobiidae > Scartelaos > Scartelaos histophorus. The sequence continues at coordinate 8,168 of KN505738.1, forward strand.
TAACTTATTGCAAATCTGATCCAACTGTATTATGTAACTGTTACTTAACCTGCAAGTCACTACACAACAGCTGTGTATGAATTAAAGTTTATACCAGGGTTCCCACTCTTTTTCACTGACAAAATTTTAAAACTTTTCCATGACTTTTCCATGACCTAAAATGAATTTTTCATGACTTTATTTTTTTTTAACATTCAAGATTCAGTTTATGCATTTATTGTAGTCTCATTTAAACAAAAGACCTGACTGTGTATAGTCCTGCAGTGCCCACAGAACATTTGCTAGTGAAGGTGAGCGGGGGGTTCACCAGTAACATGTGAATTATCAGAAATAACCATAAGAGCCTAATAAGAACTTAACAGAACGCTTTTCAAGGATTGTGGGAACACAGTTATACATTATGAGACATTATGGGCCTATATCAGCCAGTAAATAATCTTATGACATCCAAATTGATCAGGATATCAGCTGAACATATATGAAACATACATGCATAACATGACTTCCAAACTAAATTGAATTATGTATGAATTAATTCATTCATTATTTTCATTTTAGTGTAAACCATTTGAATTCATATTATGATAATTGAATGGCTCTAACTTTTACCACGAAAGTAAAAAGTATCAATTCCACCTTTCTCTCTCAACGTTTGTCAAGCACTGCGAGCCTAGAGTCTGAAAGAGAGAAGAAAATCATAGGCATGTGCCTCATCATTTGTCCTGTCAGCAGCTCATCCACAACAATGCTCAATCTGTTATAATGAACCCCAAAAACAGGCGCCGGAGTTACAGTAGGTCTCCCTGCGCTCCGTCAAAGTCTGTGTGTGTGTGTTTGTGTGTGAGTGTGTGTGTGTGTGTGTGTGTGTGTGTGTGCGTGTGTGCGTGTGCATCGGCATGGTATGGAGCTTTATAATGCTGACAGGCAGAATGAGAGCAAAACTGAGAGCCAAGCAAAGACAGCAGCAGCCCGAGCAGTGGGAGGAGGCAGGGGGCTGGCTCTGTTGTCACTCACAGCCTCAAAGTTATCATCTGGCAAAAAGACCAAAAATAAACGAAGGGGAGATGAAGACTGCTGATCTAAAAGTGTGGACATAGATAAGGATGAGTGGCATCGCTATAGTAACTGTACATTAAAGCTTCTTTATTGCACAAAAACGACTCTTGCATTGACTTTTAGCCATGTCATTGCATTGATACTTTAATTTAATAGTTAATATGTTTATTGCTCCCTTTGCTCTCCACCCTAAGTTACCCCCCCTTCAGAGCGCTAACACATTACAGCTAATGTGCATTCGAATAGGGCCTAGGAAAGACACCTATAGTCCTCAAACATGCACGGATGACATTTAACAGCGGTTTTTGAGGCTTTAAATCTACATTATTTATCCTCTCAAAGTTTTCCTAAAATATAATATGTGTTAAAGGCTATGATCAGCTATGTATTGCTAAAAGGCAGTCTGAAATACTCGCTCTAAAGCTTAAGAGGAAAGGAAATCGGTGAGATGAGATAATTAATAACCCGAAAATTGAGTTGTGTCTAAAGTATTTGTCAGCACAAGCCATTTATTTGCGTGGGCCTCGGTGTCGTTAGCTCGCCTTGCTAACATTAGGTAAGATGGATATTGTTTACAGTGATTGAGATGCATGAGTCTTGTTAGCGGGCTTGTCTACGTAAGATGGAAGGTCCCCCCCATCCGTCGGTGTCTTTCTTTATTGGATAACTCAGCCCAAAGAAAGGAAACGTACAGTGCGGCGTGATAAGGCGAGTCTCTAAGCTGGCTTTAATAAGACGAGAATGTGCAGTGATTAATGGATGGTGGAACTTGTGATGTGTATCAGCACTTTTTATTCAAGAGGGAAAAGTTTGCTCGGTGACATTGCAACGTTGTGCGTAACAGCAGAAATAGTGTGAGGTGACTAATACTTCATATAAGCTTTTTTTTTTTTTGCTGTAGTCACAAAAATGGAAAATGTAAAATATTGGACACAGAGTAGCATTAAATGTTTTGGAACTATAGATTATTAGAACATTAAACCCTTTTAAAATGAACCTAAATGACATTATTATAATGCCGTAATGTGTTTGTTATTGTTACTGTTTGTGTTTTATTCAGTTTTGTTTTTATTTAATAGCTGATTGTCTCTACAGTGCTAAATGTTGTCTCTGGGACTGCACATGGCATAATTTCTGGCATACTTGCATTGTATCTTCATTAATTTGCATTCTCCCTGAAATTAAAAAAAAATAACCTTATAGATCAAACATATTACTTTAAGTGAAAATCTGGTGTTGTAATTTATTTATATTTAAGAGACAAATGACAATAGCAGGCATGAGCCTGACTTGGAAAAAAAATCACTGAACATATATCGTGGGACCTAACAACTAATAGGCCGAGGGGGCCGCCTTAGGTCCCCGAAAAATTTTGAGATTTTAGGTGCTCTGTGGTGCAATCTGGGCAAAATATGAAGTCTAATTTTGGGATTACATAGAGGCTTTATAGAAGTGATTTAGGGTGACAAGATGCATTACATGGTCATACATGTATAATCAGTCATTTTAACTGTACATGATCATTAAGACCTGTGTTTAATATTCACTACTGCATTGTTCAGCAAACTGTCCATTTAAATACATGTAGATCTATTCAGTCAGTCGCTTTGCGGATCCGCTGCGTATTTGTTCCGTATTCTCTTTCTGACTGTCGCTAACCCAAACCTCAGGGCAGCTGCTGTCACACAGCGGATCTGCTGCTAAATCATCTTAGATCCGCACTGTAAATGCACTTTTAACACAACATTTGTTAAATGTGAAATTATCAATTAGCGGATCCACGGCGAAGGTGGCGGATCAGGAGCGGATCCGGTGCGATGTGCAGGTGGACTCCGGCGGATACGCGGCGAATCTTCGGCTCCTCCGTCGCGGATCCGCAGCGAATACTTTTTGCTCTCTGGGCAGTGTCCTACATTGTATGGTCCACTCATAACAGAAAGAATTCCAAATCCATAAACTTGGTATCCTCTTGCTATCGATCGATACGGCGAGGATTTCTCGCGCCGTGAATTCTGATTGGCCGATTTCCCTTCGTCATCAAAGCCTCGGAAGGTAATTTCCCTTCATCATCAAAGCCTCGGAAGGTACAAACGTAGCCGATTGGCTCATAAGGAATATCTCTGTAGCTTGTAACAAATGCTCGTGGCTTTGATGCAAATTCTTCTTGGTCAAAACAGACTTAATTTATTCAGCTGCTTTTGCTTGGGTCCGGGCTGTGGTTAAGGGCCCCTCCCACAAATTTTATTGCAGATTTGCATGAATCTCAGGAACCACCAGATTCATAAAAAAAACGCGGAATTCCGTGAATCCGCGGAAAAAGCTCATGTCTGCAATAGACTCTACTTAAACGTGCACAATTTAACACATGTGCTATGCCTAGATTGTTACAGAGTATTGCAGTAATTTAGTTTTCTCTGTGGAGACAAGGTGGTGACAATCCCAGGCCAAATTATAGGTCACATTGGTTGAGACGTGAGTGTGAATGAACAGTATGAATGGATGAAGATAGCAACATAGCAACAGTAGAATCAATTACATTTCCATGGAGACAAGCAATAAAGCCTGTCCAAGCATTTTACTGTAAGAATTGGCTACTACTACATCCCTAAACACTGTTGGCTTCTTGTTAGCAACTTCTCCCCTGATCTCCGCCCGGGTTCCAACAGGACATGAGCGACCGTCCTTGACATTTCCTTTGCCTATTAACATCTTCGACTCTCCCATTTAGGACGGTCTAGAGAAAAGGCCACCTCGGGGTACAAAAAAAACGGCGGAATGGAAGAGCAATCTCACGCGCACACGTCATGCTGATCGGTGGTGTCGGCGCACCGGGAGTCCACCGCGAACAGCCGTGCCTACAGGAGGGGAATATATTCTGCTGATGAGCTGTGCACGGTGAAACGCTCCCTCTCCTCTCGCTCTCTCTCCGCATGAACAAACACTCTTAAGGCTCTCACCATTCCTCCCGTCTCGAGCCAAATATTTTACACCGTGGGGTAAAAATGCTAATACGATAGGGCGCAGTTTTAGAACAATAAATATTGAAATAGGGAACGGCTGGGTGGGTCTGTCGCATGGGTCCAGGCGCTGGGAGGGCGCAAAGAGCTGTCTGTGTTTTATAGTTTTAGAGGTTACTATTAAAATACATTCAGCGATAGGGTAAGTGTTGTAAGCGGCCGCCGTACATTTGAAGTTATAAAACGTTCACGCTGAAGTAAAGATGTCCAAAGCATTTAAAGAAGCCACAATAAAGCGCCATAAGTCTTTTTCATATATGTTTCGTATTTAAGGCCCCATGAATTTCAAGGCCCCATGAATTTCAGCAAAATGTGTCTTGGTCCAGTACAAATGTGTTGCATAAGAAGATTTGAGGTCATAAGTTTGCTGTGTATTGCCTCTGTATTGCCGTTTTATTGTCTGATCATCAGGAAGTGCATGTTAGCTTGCTAGTTGTTGTTGCTCTGGTTTCTTCAAGTTACGAAATGCTCTTATAAAATCATTACAGTGAATAATTATAGTTCAGATTCTCTGAAGTAGGTGGGGAATATCTTTGGACCACTGCAGACTATAATGAAAATGAACTTCTATTTGTTTTTCATGTTTTTAAGACAGTAAAAACAAGCAGAGCACCTTCAAAGGTCTTATTTTATTGGCAGGGGTTATAGTATTTGCTCACCAATCCATAGGTCAGTGGTTTGATCCCAGCTCAGGCCAGTGCATAATATAAAGTTGTGATTTGACACGTGTCCTACAGAGCATACAGAGCTATAGATGAAAAACCTTTTACATATTATAACTAGGGATGTAACAGTAACTGAGCATCTTAATATATTGAATTACAAGTCTCTTTGCATAAATTGTTAAAATGCAGCAATGGCTAAAAGAAAGAGGGAGCAGTGCAGACTACATGAAGAAATAATGTTCTTAAGTTTAAATGTCCTTCACAAAGATGCTTCTCAGCTTTAGCAAGTCATGAGAAAATACATAGATATTTTTAAGGCATCCAAAAAGGCAGTAAATAAAACCTGTCTCCAGATTAATATTTTACACTGGCTTGTAAAAAAAACAGATCAGATACACTTTTAAAATGCTAAATATCAAATTCAAAAGTGTCTGTACGGACCGACGCAATTGGAAAGAGGTGTGCACAAAGAACTGGCTGTTTTATAGGCTACTATCCTGCGTGTGGCGAGGTGCACTGTGAATATCAATGACGCTTCAATCCCCAAAGCAGCGACTGCGAGAAGAGCGAGTGGCTGTAAATTTTGGATGTGTGTAAACTGTACGTTAGCCAGCATTAGCCTGCGGTGTGGCGCGAGCTGCAGCTATTGGCTGAACAGCACTTTACGGCGTGGAGCAGAGTTACACATACACCAGCTCTTAGCTCCAGGCTACTGTAGCTCTCAAATTGGATTGCCAGTACAAACTGATGAAAGCCGTTTGTAGCAGGATTGATGCTACCGGGAGTCTTAACCTGTTTAGAAAAAAGTCAACGAAACCCACCCAGTTCTGTTAGACCCCAAGAGCGGGTCCCAGGGCGGCCTAATGAGAGTTCGACCTGCAAATAGACTGTGCAGAAACAAGATCGAGCAAGAGAAGTCAATGCTCCACACAGTGATATAGGTGACGTTTAAGGGCCTGTACTTAATTCTCCCATGTCTTACCCTAGTATGTATACATCACATATAATGCAAGATATACGGAATTATTAAGCAAAGTTTAAAAAAAAAGTTAGATAACTCAACTAAAGTGTGTTCATGAGGTCAAAGTAGCTTGCTGTTTGAGGTCTACATCTAATTACAAAGCATTTTATTTTCCTACAATCAGGAAATGTGTGTTAGTATTTAGATTTATACACTTGAAAATTGAATTCCTTAAGCACAATTTTAGCTGTGTTCTTTACACTGAAAGGTTATGACTGCTTTTGGTAATATCAGATAACCTATTGTGTTTTACTTAGTGTTCTTCTGCTATTAACAAAAGTTGAATGAGATTTCCCAACAATCTTGTGAAACTTTCCAAAATCCAACATGTAAAAACCACGTCTCGGCAGTGACATGTTTGCAGGAGCTCAGTGCAGCCCCTGACCGTCTCGCTGTTCATATTGTGACTGGCTGTGGAGCGATCCCTCTCTTCTCCCACACTCTCGTCACCGGCTGATGCTCTGTTGTGACAGGCGAGACACGAGCAGACGGGACGCACTTACACTCTGACACATTATCGCCACCGCCACCTGATTGTCGCTTCATTTGTGCCATTGTCGAAACTTGCCCAAATCCGCGGCTGGAGTTTGACTTGAACAGGAGGAAGCTGTTAGCCTGTTATGATCCCGCGCTACCCGCTCATTAACCATGTCACTCCATTGCCACTTTTGCTAATCGTCTTGTGTTTTTTTTTAATAACGGCAAATTGAGGGTTTTAGCGGGACATAGGTGTTCAAGAAGATAAAGGTTTTGCACTTGTGTTAAAGGTACATTGTGTTATTTTAAGGTGGAATATGTGTTACTTGCTTGTCTCCATGGAGATGTTATTTCATCTTTCTTTCTTCTGTAATGTCCTACAATAGGGCATTAAACATACACTATATTACCAAAAGTATTGGCTCACCTGCCTTTACACATACTATGAACTGAAGTGCCATCCCATTCCTAACCCATAGAGTTCAGTATGATGTGGGTCCACCTTTTGCAGCTATTACAGCTTCAACTCTTCTGGGAAAACTGTCCACAAGGTTGAGGAGAGTGTTTATAGGAATTTTTGACCATTCTTTTATATTTATACACCTGTGGCCAGGCCAAGTGATTAGGGCACCTGATTCTGAGCATTTGAATGGGTGAGCCAATACTTTTGGTAATATAGTGTATATCTGTTCCATGTGTTCAATTACGAGTGTTTTTTAGCTCAAAAATACCTATATATTCTTTACATGGTAAGAATTCCAGTTTTTCAGGACAGAATGTATATATGCCAGAAAACTGTATATGGCATATACAGTCTTGCTTCAGCATTTAACCATTAAATTGCCTCCATTGTGATTAAGATTTTGTCCAGTGCTCAGCCCACAAGCCTACGTCACCCATACTCCCACTCAACAATTCTCCATACATATACAAAGCATAAAACAATAACCTACAATTGCACAATGCACAAACAATCATCTAATTTTTGTTGCGCTATCATATATGCAAACTAAAAACATGCCTTCAAAAATACATTTTACAAAGAAAAAAGTGTGCTATGTAAACTTTCTGCTAGAGGGTCTGCCAATTGTTTCTTTCCATGGAAGTATTTTTGCTTTTCCTGGCATGTTCACCATAAAATACCATAAAAACATAAGTTATCTCCATGGAGACAAGCAGGTGATGCTATCAAGCTGAGTTACAAATCAGGGCTATGATTTATAAACCTTTAAATCATGCAATCTTATGGACTCCTTTTGGGCTGGACCACTCATTTACACGCCTTAAACAGGGAAAGTCATGCTAAGCCACTCCCCCTTCAGAGCACTACTACAAATACTGAGCACTGGACAAAATCACACTGCTAACCGTAAAAAGGGTTCAAATAGTGCTAAATTACTCAAACATGCAGGCATCTAAAACCTCTCCAGGCATGTTTTTGACGAGGGAACTTTATAACCTTGTACAAAGCTCCAAAAAGTCGATTTTACATCACACTCCCCGCTTTAAAGGAAACGTAAAGGTCGTTGTTTTAGCGTATACATTTCAACTCTTCGGGACAAGAAGTAGACATCGCTGATTGTCTCTGCTTATGGACTTTGTTGCTCTGATTGCTCGACTGTTCATTTGCATCCAGAGATAGTTTGAATCTAAGTCTTTTGTGTGGAAGAGAAAAGAATTACGAGGCCGGCCTGGCTTGCACTATTGTACTGAGCGATTCCTGCTAACAGTAGAAATTCTGTCTGCCACTCACCGACGTAATTTAGGAAAGAGCAAGATAGCTGGGGAGGATTATGCAAAACTGGTGCTGATTTTGCACCTCAGAAGCTCCTCTTTTTAAATACACGTTTTAATGTATAATAAAGCTTCCATTTTTAAATCTCGCCTTGTCGGTTATGCTTTTTGTAAGCCTTAAAGAATGAAGCTAATATCGTTTTCTATAAGAACACCATGGTTTTGCCTTGATGTAGCTTACTTGACTTGGCTTCAGGTTAAATTCCCTATGCAAAACTGACTTCTGCTTTTGACTTTTTGCTTTGGGTTTTGTTTCATTCACAAATATTTATGTGTTTTTTTGTTTGTTTTTTTCTCCAAAGCTCAAAATACACCTTGTAATGTCATGAAGTGATAGTTTTCAAGTTATCGGCTACCTTTTTACCTTTTGTTTTGTACAGATTTAGAAATTGCTAATTGTGGGCATAGATTAATAAAAAAAATAATAATCTAGATTAATCTCATGGAAGTTTTGAATTAATCTAGATTAACACTATGACGTTTGCAAGTTAACGGCTCTTTTTTACCTTTTGTTCAGTCGAGGTTGGCAATTCCAGGACTGAAATGACCCAAATGAATGCGTTCTGAAGGGGGAGTGACTTAGCCTGGGATCAATGAATCAACTTGAGGGGGAGACTCTAAAGTAAATCTTTTAAATCATATGAATATCTTGTTTCTAAAATAATAAAAGGTAACATGGTGATGCACTAGCAGTAAAGTGAAAGTGAAATAGCCCCTCTTATAATAATACTACTGCTACGTGCTAAAGCTAGACCTCCAAATACCTCCAAACTGTTCCATTATCAAATACTACACTCCATTCATCTGTCTAAAAATCCGAGATGTGATTTTGGATAACAACCAGCTGAGTTTCCTCAAGAAGTTCCATTCGGGGTCTGCGTTTCCTCTCTGCTACCCCGCCGTCACGGTATCTCCAGCAGACTGCGAGCTCTCTGTCAATTAAATGCCCCGGCCAGCCACCCACCCACTCGCACATCTCCACTTGCTTAATTCGGCGCTCCCTGCAGTGTGTTAGACATATGCGTCACCGGGACAATAATGGACCCAAGGAGAGGCAGATGAGTGAGCCCGAGATGACAGGAAAAGCCAAGGCGTCCCCAAATCCCCCTCCACTGCACCAGGGCTTTTTGTCACTCTGTAATCCGCTCTCTCTCCATCTCCCTGCACCGAGAAGAAGAGTAGAAGGTGCAGGGAGGAAGATGGAGGAAGGAGATGCTCTGCAGAATGGACTTCGAAGAGATTTCATGGTGTTTGTAGTGATTTTGTTTGATTGGAAGCCAAAAGGGATGGGGTCAGGCAAAATTCCCACAAGATAAGACATGAGACTGGATCCACAGGAATGCGGCAAAACCAGATTTTGACTTCATTTTATAATAAAACTCTCCTGCAATTGTAACACTTGCTTTTCACCAGTGATACACCCTTTTTTTGGTCCAAGGCAAATGTAAAACACAGGGTAAAGAAACTCATGATCATTTCCCCGTATGCGCAGTCATATATCGTCACCTTCCTAAAATAATCGCCTAAGTCACTTTTTAAAAAATGCCATAATTTCAATTTTGGGGGGAGTTTTTTGTGTTTCCTGAAAAACCTGAAAAAATGACTTATGCGATTATTTTAGGAAGGCGTCAATATCAAAATGTTACATAATGTTCCTGTTGTATTCACTACTTTGCTTCATTAAACACTGGTTTGATGCTGAACTGCATTTCATTGCTCTGTACTTGTACAAACGTAATGAAAGTTGAATTTATTCTAATCTAACCAAGGCACAGGATTTGATCTCATTACTAAACACCAAGTAGTGGAAGTGTGATGATCTAATCCATTACTGCTACCCGTGGATTGTGTATCAAATGAACTGAAACCCCTCTCCTGTAGGACAGTGGTTCTCAACCCTTTTCTATTCCCATGATAACAACCATTGGCATTCACCCAGACAATAGGCTCAACACAAAATGACCAAGTAGCCTTGTGCCTAATGCGTGCTTTTATTTCCAGGACAGAGGCTTCAGTAAACTTACTTGTAACAATTCCTCACCCTCAGGTTTAGAACCACAGCTATAGGGAACTTTGCCTCAGGATACGCTTAGAAGGTAAAGGTAGAAGAAAATATATGAATGCATCACATGTATATAGTGGGCAGACTGACAGAAGCAAGACTGCCAACCTGCACCATCAGCCCCTCCACAAGTACCATCATTTCCGGATTATAGAGCGCACCTGAATATAAGACACATCAACACAATTTTGGCTAAATTTTATAACTGCAGATATATAAGCCGCACCTGAATATAAGCCCCAAGTGTACACATCTTCAAGAACGTTTTCAAGTTCGCTCCGTCTGCTTTTATTGCCTCTGAAAGCTTTTGTCGTGTTTTTGCATTGAGTTAGTTCGTCGCTGCCGTCGCCATCGTCTCACCATTGACTCACTGGCTAGCGTGTTAGCTATATCTATTCATATATATGTTTTATGTGTTTAACTTTAAAGCTGCATCATCTGCGTTTCTTTGTGTGTTTTCCATGAGGAGGGTGCGTGCATGAAGCACAAAATAACTGTTCAAAACACAATCAAACGAGCGTCTTCCTCTGCACATCCCCCCGTCTCTCCCCACTCTCTACTGCACGTCTCCTGCACAAAGAGACTCTGTCGGGTCTTGGATCTTGTCGGAGACTTGTAGGATTTCAGCAGATTTCAGACTGTCCCGAGGGCAGGGCTAAGTTATGGATCAGGTATGAGTGGATGGTTCGGCTACTGAAGTGTGGATGGTTGCTACTGAAGTTTGAGACGTTTCTTCTCGTCATTTACGCCTCAGTTGCATTTAACGCACACAGGTAAGAGGTGATCCCCTCAGTAATGTTCATTTAGCATCATCACTTATTTTATAACTGTTTAATGCTGACAGCATCGCTAGCTAACGCTGCAATTTCATTTTAATTCCAGATCCATTTGTTCGCCGCACAGACAGCAGCGTTTTTTTGCACTTGCGCATCCACTGTGTTGCTAAACAAATAATCTGTCCATATGTTAGCCGCACCTTTGTATAAGCCGCAGGGCTCAAAGTGCGAGAAAAAAGTAGTGGCTTATAGTCTGGAAATTACGGTACAGAGCAACAAAATGAGTGAAGTGCCATACTTAATACAACGATAACAGTTTTTGCACTGGCGTCCCACTGTGGCACCTGGAATTCCCTGTGGTCTTCCATCCAAGTACTGACCAGGCCTGGCCCTGCTTATCTTCTGAGATCTGACGAGATCCACCTTTGACAAGCTGATATGGTCACAAATAGTTCCTCTAACTCAGATCTAACATTAAAATGAAAAAAGAAACAAACAGTGGGTGTTCATTTCATCTGAGAGAAGTGATTTAACACTAACGCAGTGATCAGTGTTAGTCTCTTTAATTTGCACATCAAAAGTTCGTCCATCACTACAAATTTCTCTTTATTCCAACAGTAGAGCTTGAGTGAAGCACTGAAGCATTAGATTCTCCACACAAAGTTGATGACTCTGCTTAATGTTTCATTTTCCTTTTTACCAAAAAGGTCACGGATGAATCAAGTGTTTTTGTTCTCTCTGGATGAGTAAAGATTTATTTGTGTCCTTAAGTTAGACACCTCATCCTCCCAAACTCATCATCCAAATGTGGAGTTTTATCTTTCACCAGTCTGCTGCTCTCAGTCCACACACACACACACACACACGCACACACACACGCAAAAACACACACACACACACACACACACACAGGCAGGTTCTGCTAGTGGCTCAGTGCTTAAAGTGTTTGCCCACAAACCCAAAGGTCATCTCTTAGATCATAGGACATGCTGCCACTGTGTCCTTGGGCAAGGCATATCTTCAGGAATGAATGTGGTGTATGAGTCATTGGTGGTGGTCGGAGGCTGTTGACTCAGATTGGCAGCCACAAGTTTTAGAGTTATGTTTGTTTAAGCTGTAGCAAAATGAGTCCCTTTTGTGGGGCTATGAGAAGCCCAGAGTTTCCCCTTCTTAAGGCTACTCGAACAATATGAAACATATTTTGAATCCCCACTGTGTTTTTTAGCCAAAGAATATACTAAAATGAAAGCATTTTTCATCACTTTGGATGTTTTTATTGCACTGAGAAATGTGTTTTTGCTCCTTGCCCCTCCTCGTTTCCATGGACATGTTGTTTCTTTGGCTATAATAATAATAATTTAATCATAACAATAATGATTCACAGCATAAATCTCATCTATCTCCTTGAAGAATGTTCCAGAGTGTGGTATTAACTTTCTATTTCCCTCCGAATCACGCTGGTGATGTGCCACCTCCCGAAAGTCACACAGTGTTGATTTAAAGGCCTATTGGGTAATTTTTCTGCTGGAGGATCTGCCATCTACTTGTCTCCAAGCTTTTACTGCTTTGCTTATGTTCCCCAATGGCATTCAACTTTTTTATCTCCATGGAGAGAAGGGAAGGCCAAGTTAAAGGTCAAATCTTAAAGTGCAGTTTTTTCAAGGTCATTTAAAGAGGGAATATTATGCAAAATCAATTTTTGAGTTTTCTACCATGTTATATATATACAAAAAGACCCTGCATGTTTATGTAATGGTGCAATCTCTCCTGGACTCTATTACTACGACTCTGACAAACAACAACTTGAGAAACTTCATGTGATGTGCCGTAGCTTCACTTGCAGGATGCTGAATGGTTTGTGTTAATATATAATTTCTGAATATATCATTTTTAAAACAAATAAGGTAACATGGTGATTTAAATATGCTATATGTTAGCAGTTTAAATCATGTTGAAGTAAAACATTTTAAGCTATAAAAAGACAATTACATGGCATACAGAGGAACATCTCAAAGGTCATATGAAAATATATACGCAAAGCACCTTTAAAATCATGTAAAAAAGTTTGGGAAAAGATGATCTGTTTGAAGCTTATTACCACTGTAATATGGACACAGGTTTCACTTCTCCAAAGTTTATATCCACGGTGTCTCCTTAGTGGAAGGTGAGAGCACAAGAAATATGTGTATTAATATGAAAATCAAAGAAGTGGAACAAATTAGCTCAAATTTGCATAAATATTAATCACAAAAATGAACTTTAATTTGTTATGGCTCCTGGAATTTCAAAGGTAGACACTGAAGGCTCGGTGCAAGGCTGTGATTCAGCTGTATAAGCAGTTAGGACAATGTGCAAATACTCAGTGAAGAAAATGTAAATTGTAATATGAATATTAGCATGTGTGGAGAGGGGTGAGTAAGGCCCTTGGTCATGAAGTGTGTGTGGGCTATGAAATGTATTTGAGCAAACTGTGTCTTGCCTCTATACAGATATATTGTATAAACAGCTGTTGAGGTCAAAATAAGTCAGCTGTGTATGTGCATCAAATCAGAAAGTATGGTATGATAATCAGGGAGTACTGAGTAATAATCGAGAGTTAGAATACTAGTTGTTCGCTTTACTATGTGTTTAGTAAGAGTTTTGAAAAGTGCTTATAAACCCATCATGGTGAATACTTTGGATGCTGATGCAGTGTTTTAGATGTAGTGCAGTGTTTGTATTAAAAATAATCTATATTAATGGTAAAATTCTATATTTAAAATTGTAAGAAAAGTTAATATTGGAAGGATAAATTAATAAATATTGTTAAAATGGATTGAATAAAATGCAAATAGATTTAAATACAATTTGATTAAAATACAAATGTAAATTGTAATTTCATGATTTCATTTGTTGGTTTGGTTTTCGACCTGCTGCTACAGCTACTGCTACTGCTACTGCTACTACTGCTACTGCTACTGCTGCAACTACTCCCACTGCTCCTGAAAAGTGGAAAAACTGAATAAAAGTCATTAAGCTGAGTTGAACCTTGCGTCTGTTTCCCGGTTTTTCAAGTTTACCTACACTCCTCAATTAAAGACTTGACAAATACTTCCTATACATTTCAACATATTTTTCACCGTATATTCGCAAATTGCTTCTTGATTGGTGTAAAAGTAAAATATGTGTTTATAGTAGCTGTTATCCCTCCAAAATTAAGGAAAAATTATGGAATCTTAAGAACCTTCCATGCACACTTTAAAGGTGCACGGTGTATCTTCTAAGGTGCGGGGTCCACCACTTGCTTGTCTCCATGGAGAAGTGATGTGGGATGTTTCACAGTAGGGCATTGAACATATTTCCCTACTATTTGTTCAATTGCAGGTGTTTTATAGCTCAAAAATATCTTAAAAACATGATTTTTTTTTTTCCATGTGCAAGCTTGCTTCATCGCAGTGCTGTTTTTCACATTTTTAAGACGGTAATAAGTCCAGCGCCTTTAAGTAGAGACGGAACCCGAATGGAAACTATAGCAATTAGCGCATTTGAGTTGAACTACAGTGTGAGCCGATGATAAAGACTTTGTGTAACGGCGCTACACAAAACAAGCACGCCTTCATTTCCTCATTAAAAAGCTGACACGCCGCTGAACAGGCTCGCTGCCAACCGAGTCACTCCGCTTTAAATGTATGCGCGCATAAACGAGCGTACTTCCACGTGCTAATGGTGCGCTAAATTCAAATACTGTTCTGTTTTAAAGCTGCGAGTTACACATTCAGATTTCTTTGTTATAGAAAACATAATTAGCCAACAATTGCAAACAAAACACTGCAGCTTCCTTCATTATGAGACCTGTAAGTTTAATCTTTTCGCATGGATTTCAGCTAAATGTGTCTTGTCTATGAGCAGCTTTTGAGCTCCAAATAAATCTGCTGTGTACTGTCTGTGTTATATTATATTATTACAATTATAATTACATTAAAGGCGAATTATGTTATTTTTTGGTTGGGGATCCATCGCCTGCTTGTTTCTATGGAGATGTCATTGCTCTGCCTGGAATGTTCCACCGTATGACATTAAACTTTAAACAAAAAAAACATTAAACACCTAAACTACATTACATTTATAATTACAAGTGGTTTTATAGTTCAAAAATACTGCAAAAGACAAACTAAAAAAAACAATATTTGATGGGCTCTCCACCAGAAAAGTTCCACAGTGCACCTTTAAGAGTCAGGAGGTGCCCGGTGTTATATTATATTATTACAATTATAATTACATTAAAGGCGAATTATGTTATTTTTTGGTTGGGGATCCATCGCCTGCTTGTTTCTATGGAGATGTCATTGCTCTGCCTGGAATGTTCCACCGTATGACATTAAACTTTAAACAAAAAAAACATTAAACACCTAAACTACATTACATTTATAATTACAAGTGGTTTTATAGTTCAAAAATACTGCAAAAGACAAACTAAAAAAAACAATATTTGATGGGCTCTCCACCAGAAAAGTTCCACAGTGCACCTTTAAGAGTCAGGAGGTGCCCGGTTAGTATCCAGTAGCTAGTTGTTATTTTTATTACAGTGACAGCAAAACTCCTCTCTGGCCTCTAAAAGTTTTGAAAAGCACTTTATAAGATAAGTGAGGAATAACTTTGGGCCCCTGCAAACTGTCTGAAATGAACTTGCTGCACTATGTCACAACTAAACAAATCTGTTATAATAGTGAACTTACTTGACCCAAATGCTTCGTCTATGTCCAATTATAATATATATATTTTTTGTAACTGTTGGCCAGTGTTTGTTAGTCGTGGCAACTCCACTTTAGCCTCTGTACTTTGCAACTTACTGTAGTGAAGACTTGAGTTGTTAGGAATGTTAAGAAGTGAGGAATGAGTTTGTTCCACTGCTAACTGTGCTAAATGAACTAGATCTGTTTTCACTGCTTGGAACCAAAGAAAGTGGATATAGGCCCTTCAAGACTTGGCTGTGGAAATGGGCACTGTGTAACTTTTCTGGATGAGGACCTGCTATCTGTTTGTTTCCCTGGAGACTGTGTTACCTGAAATGTTTCACTGTATGAAAAAAAACAAAACATTAATTTCCACAATATCCATGTTACTGTACTGTACATTTTAGAAACATACAGAAGACATGAGCTATATGGAGCATTAGCATTAGCGTGTGCCCGCGGGAGGAAAGGGCACTACTGCACATGCTCAGTCAGGCCACAGCCAGAAGTACTTAGAGCCGAGTTTAGCTCATCTGGAATCATGCGGCATTGAGCTCGCCTCATTGACTTGAATGTACGGCCATTTTGAGATCCCAGGGCGTGGTGCTGTGAAGCTAGCGAGCAAGCTAGCAAGCGGGAAACCTGCCTGTTTAGACCTAAAAAATAATTAATTTCATATCTAAATGCACATGATAGCATACATATGTCAAACATTGCTTCCCAAAATATACAGAAAGAATTTATAAATTATGTAAAAATATTCAATTCATTATTATTATTATTATTA
>KN505739.1:2409-14900 GCA_000787155.1 Scartelaos histophorus
TTCCTGCTGTAAACAGGCTTTAGCACAGGGCTGTTGGCATCTCTGTCGCAAGTCAACACTTACTCTTTTCTCCAATCACAAACCATAAACCTAATTAGGATTCAGTTGTTAAAGGTGCACCCTGTAACCTTTCCAGTAGAGGTTTGCCCCCTGCTTGTCTCCATGGAGTAGGAACGTTTCATGATATGGGGCTTACTGTGAGTGCGGGGGCCTCTTCACAAATCTGATCTTTAACTTGGTGTTTGACCTTGTAGTGTCACCCGCTTAATTGTTTCTATGGAGCTGGATTAGTTTAATGTCATGCTGCAGAACCTAACTTTCTTATGTTATATGATGTGCACATTTTAAGATGACTGGACATTGCTGTGTAGGTTCAACCAACCAGTGGCTCCAGCTTTCCTAGATAAAGTCAGCTCTAAAAATATGTGAGGTGATTAGTGCCAGCGTCCCATTCTACTGTCCACATGTGTCCTAACATGGCTATGGTGGGCATTAGCTTCGTCCTGGACAATATGTAATCATGCTATTATTAACTGTGAATGCTTATTGTGAATGTTGCTTAATGTGAATGTGAATGCTTATTTTCATAATCTACATTTTCTTGCTCTTAAACGTTAAATGAGAGGATGAGACAAAATAAAGTTTTATCAAAGTCACGTTCTGCATTAGTGAGAGAGCAGAGTCCTCACTTATAACGCAGAATGAGCTGCTTACACGAGATCCGCAGCCAAACCTCAGCTCCAGGTCGTCGTGCCTGTTCCCATCCAGGTTTGTGAGGCTCAGGGTCCGGGGATGTCATCTTCCTCCAGACCTCTCTGTCCCGCCCAGTCTGTGTTTGCTCTGGATAAATCATAGCTCTTTTTCTATGTCTGTGTGTTCTATTTAACATATGACTGCGCTAAATGAGGATGAAGAGCTTTTCTTTCTTGCAAACACCCTTAGGTGACAGCACTTGCTCCTGCTGCTGCGGCACTAGTAAAGGGGCGGTGCTTTTGTGACGTTACGTTACGGCGCAGAGTGCTACTCGTGCTGTGATTGGCTGAGCGCGAATTTTGAATTTCACTGTTCACAACACGGAGCGCAGGGACCGGTCCTTTGAGTTATGTGGCAAAGTTTCCCTTTAGGCTGATTTATTCTTTTTTTATCCACGTAACACTGGAATCTTATTTGTTGGATCGCTTTATTTTTGTCATACGGAAATGGATGTTGCGGCATATTTACAGTATGTAAACGTTTATGTCCTTTACCTCTGTGTTAGCGATTAGCATTAGCAACGGTTAGCATTGGCAACAAACAAGAACTTATTGTTAAACTATGTGTGATTTTGACTCGTTTTCACTGTCTGTTCTTTTATGCTTTTAAGGCGTTTTGAGAGCAGTATAAGCACGTACGTGGGAGATGATCCTCTGGAGCAGTGGGACAAGTAAGATGAAAAAGACACTATTTAAAACCCTGATCTGTCACTATAGTGTGTACTCCTGGAAATACAGAGACATTGCAGGACTTAGACTGTTTCTGCTGTATCTCCAAGGAAAACAATCTATCATAATTTCACAAGTCACAGTGAGAAAGAAGTGCAATTCAAGATAATAGGCATCTGGACTATGTTTATGCTTTTCAGTAAATCTCTGGGCGGTTTGATTTAGCCTGTTGGTCTTTTGTTGTCACTCCTGTATTTAAAGCTACAATCAAGCAATAAAAGTCAGTACCGTTCATCTGGATTTAGATCTGACTTTGATGTTTTTGTCTCTTCTAGGTTTGTTGAGCTTCTAGAGCGGAAGTTACCCCCAAACAGCTCCAGTCAGCTGTCACTTGTGTTTAACCGTTTGGTTGAAACATTTCTAAATGTAGATAAATATGCTAATGATGAACGATATGTCAACTACTGCATTAAATGTGTAAGTGAAATAGATGATTTCTATTATGAAAAGTAGATGGATAAATCTGTATGTTTTAATAACATCATAAACGTGCACTAAAATAATCACACATATTTGTATTTTTTTAATTGGACATTTTTTCCTCAGGCGAGGGCTTATGCTGACCCCATTGCCATGTACAGTCACATCTTTAGTAAAGGCATCGGTACACGAAGCACTGCTCTGTATGTGTCCTGGGCACAACAGTTGGAGCAAAATGGCTTGAACGATCAGGCTGAGGCAGTTTACCAGAAGGCCCTAGAGAACCAAGCTCAGCCAGCTGAATCACTGCTTCATGAATACAGGTCAGTTATTACTGCATTGTCGATGCATTTATTTGATTTTATTTTTATTCTTTGATATTATGATATATTGTGATACATGAGCTACTGTGTCCAAGTAATTTCCCTTGTGGATCAATAAAGTTTGTCTAAGTCTATTCTGAAAAACAAACAGCAGCTTTAATTTTATTATTAAATGCTCGTTTCATCCATTTCAGGCAGTTTCAGTCAAGAACAAAGCGTCATGTAGCAGCATTAGGTATGTATAGATAATACTTCTACATCCCTGGTCATTGACTACTGATGTCTATCACAACCTGAAACAAATGACAGAACTCCCTTGGAGAAGTAGAACAATTGTGTATCTTTTTTAACATTTTAAATAAGATCATGTTTTTCTTGTGCAACAGGAAGCAGAAACCCTTTACAAAACTCTCATTCAGCCAATGTAATGTCAACCCATAGAGAGCCATCTGCACAAAACAAGGTTTGAGTCTTTGAACTGTTACTCTGAGCGGCTTTACATGTCTGGTATTAATTGTGTGTTTTTCTGCAGGACACTACAGCGGTAGACTGCCAATCTGTCAAACCAGCAGAACGTAAATATGTTGTCATGTAAGATGTTTTTACTTTAGCCACTAAAAACAAGTGCATTGTGTGTGACCATAAAGTTATCATGTTAGAATCTATCAAAAAGTGGTTTAAGATGGGCAGATAACTTATGATGTACAGGCTCCAACAGACGAGCCACAGTAAACCATTACAGTTATGAGTTAGATGGTTAATGCATTTTGTAATAGACATGTGCCTGTAATATTATCCTGTATTGGTGTTGTATAGCATATATATTCTGTCTTTTTAACAGGGTTTCTCGTTCTGAGTATTCTGGGAAACTCCCCCCGAGTTCTAATGACAACACTGTAGCTGCGTACGACAAGGAGGCTCTGCAGTGCGAGGGCTCTGAGCTGTGCTTCGAAGAGGTGCGAGCTCAAAGGTATTTCCAGAAGATCCAGGAGCAACAGCAGCAGAAGCAGGAAGAAGCACAGAGCCAAGAAGCCACCAGTATGTGTCAAATCTGAACAGAGCGCCTTACACAGCCCAAGTGGATTGATAACTAATATGTTACTGTTAAACTGTTATAAATAAGTCCATCTTGTTGCAGTCTTTGAAGGAGAGGAAACGCAGAATATGAATTTCTGGATGAAGTTTAAAATGGGCTTTGGAGCATTGGAACATGTAAGTATCAAATCACTGAGACAAATTTAATAGCAAAAATGTCTCGGATTCTCTCAGAATTGGAAAACAAAGATAGAATAACCCTAACCCTTTTAGAAATTGAGAAATTAGGCTTTTTAATTTAATTAGGTATTTAATTCTAATCAACTTGCTTCTAGCTCTCACAAATCATTTGGGAAATCCCTAGTATTAATTATTCACACCAAAGTGGGATATAGTGACTGATATGCCTCGTATGTGGCGGTCTGATTTTTGATGCGAAGTTGCTGCTTTTATAATACTGTTTATGGCTTGGAAAACAAAATGTACTAAGAAAAACTTTGGGTACATAAGTTTTAAATTCAACATATTATGATATAGAGATAGATATTAGGTTTATTCATTCTTTTCTTTTGAGTGATTTTGAAGTGATCCAAGTCAGACAAGTGCACCCTCTTATAGTTCACAAAAGTGGAATACATTTGCAGCCCATTTGAATGCAGTTGTTTAAACCCTACAACTTTCAGATTTCAGATCTAACCACGAACCTCAGTCCAGTCACAGACGCCCCTCACCCTTCAGTGTTCTCGCGGCCTCCTGTCCACCCCGGCAGCAGGAAGTCTCTGGGCTTTAGGCTGCATTCGGAGCCCACGTTCATCGCCTGTGCCCCCACAAGCTCTGGATCTGATCATGTGGACTCCAAGGCTTCAGCTTTTGGACAGTCCCACCCTGCACAAGTTCCCCAAGCACCCCAGCAAGTTCCAGTTCCAGCAGCCAGTGCGACCAATCAGGCACCGCTTTTGGTTTCAAACGTCTCCCACAATGCACGTCTTCCACCTGCAACAGTGTCCCATCATGCACCGGGCTCAGATGCCAACATATCCCATCATGTACCTCTTCCAACTGCATCTGTATCGCATCATGAAGCCGTTTTACCACAGATACCCTCCAATCATTCTCCACCAGAAAACCATCAAGTCAAGTAAGTGAATGACATTGTGTTTTATGCGTCTTGTCTTAAAGTGCAGGCTAAACATTACATCAGTTTTATTTAATATAATATCAGTTAAGACGATATTGTGATTGGTTCTTTAATTGGATGTAATAAGACTATTTTACAGAAGAATTGGTAATAAGACATTTTTACATTGAATTCTTTTATGTTGAGGACAGTGTTTCCTTTTTAGAACTTAAGCCTGCATCTCCATTTAATGAAATTTTTCTCAAATATTAATGCGTGTTAGAGGTGGAAGAGTCATACTGAGCATTCTCTTCAACTGTGGACTGCTATGATGTGACTTTTCTTAATAAAATGTTATCTTTATTTTGTTTATCCAGTGAGGATGTCTTCGAGGCAGAGCAGGAGGTTAATGGTGCGTACACGTATATATTTAAGTCTCTAATCTAATCTCATCTCTTTCCTTGAGCACTTCTGAAACCCTTGTTAAACACCACCTCTCTCCCCTTTCCTCTCTGTGTGGCAGTGTCCCAGGGCGGTAGTGCAAACCTGTCCCGTGTCACTCCTAATAATTCTCTGGGCTACATTCAGGCCACACCTTCACGGGTGCTTCCTTCACCCACAGTCAACACCAGAGAAGCACTGGGTGAGCACTGCACAGGGTCACACAAATGGCTAAAGACCTAGTTTTAAAAAAATTTAATTTCTACCCATTTTATACTTATCACAAATACTTAAGTTCACAATTTCCAGTTTATCCAGAAAGAATCACTAGTGAAAATTTGGGCTGGACAATATATACAAACTGAATATATCAAAATTTAAATCTGAATTGACGTGCAAATCATGAAGGCTGCAAATATTTTGATAATCAGATGTATTTGATATGCATGTGATTCTTGTATTAGATTATCAGTTAATATTTTCAAATTAAAACATTTAATTCTGTGTTAATTTTAAACTTTTAAAGGGCCCATATTAAGAATAATACTCTAATTTCTGATCAAAACATACCTGGAGTTACCCTAAATATTCTGGCTGAATTCTTCTCTCAAATGGAAAACACCCCGTTCCACCTTGTGATGTCATGTGGTAATACAGAAAGTGCTCCACTGTGTTTTTAAAACTCCATACACCTTCACTAGAATCGTTTGGATGATTTCTGCCCTGGAATCACCTCATTTCAGTCCTGGTGTTGCCAATCTGTACTGAGCTAAAGGTAAAACTATTGCTTCATGATATCACAAAGTGGTACGAGCATTTTGATCTTTCGAGTTGTAGACAGAATAATTATAAAGTGTTACGAAACCAAACAACTCCAGGTATGTTTTGGGGGAGTTACCAACATTATAACATGGCTAAAATCTCACAGGAGTCAACTTTGCTCATTATAGGACAATTTAAAAAATACTTGCAAATATAATCGCAATCGCCAATAGATTTATCCCCAAAAATCATGCAGCCCTAGTATAAATATAATGAATATGACAACTAAGCAAAACACTGTGACTTGCCTTGAATGAGCTTTAAGTATTCTCCTTCTAGACGTGATCATGGACATGTTCCAGGCTCCTACACTTTTAGAGGACCCATTTCCCAACGCTTCAGAGGAAAGAGACTTTGACGTAATATACACAAGAAAAGGTATACGCACTCATTTTACATCGGTTTTAGGGAGATATTTAATGCTGAAAAGGTTTATGTATTTGAAAGTTAAACTATATTTGTCACTTCTTCTGGTGTTGAAAGGATCCAGCATAAAACCAAACACTTCAGCCCCATTCACAATTTTCCAAGACAATGAGCAGGATCTCGAGAACAAGGAAAACTCCAGGTACACAAATTTGATGCCAATATTGTTTTAACAGGATTTCATTGCAATTTATGTATCGGTGGTGGTTTAGTTCGGTACTGCACAAGGCTTAGAAGCAACATTTTTATTTCAGAACAGTGGCTACTTTTGTCCCCCAGTTAGCAAAAAAAACAAATAACTAAAGAAAAGGCCATATTGTCTTAAAAGTGGACCAAAGAAGGAACGATGTTGAGTTGTTGTGGGTTGTGGAGAGAAAGATATTTTGATTTTAAAGTTGCACAACGTGACTTTTCTGGTGATTTGCTCTGTTTCTTCAGATGTTATTGCTACACCTGGAATATTTCACGCTGCCCATTAAACCTGTTTCTAGCATTTATATGAAATTATGTCGTGAAATATCTTGAAAAACAAACATTTTTACCACCAGTGGGCCCACATTTCCACAGACCTTTTGTAGATCTTAACTTGGCCTTGTGTCTTAGGTTTGTCTCTGTGAAGATGGATAGTACTGGTCCATCAAAGCATGGTGAAAAAATAAAGATTCAGATAACCTCACTTAGAATCCTGCATTAGGTTTTGGCATCCAACAGATGATTTTGGATGAAATTTGGAAGAAAAAGGAGATGTTTTAGAGGTTGCTCAAGCTCAAGTTTCTTGGAAATTGACTAATTTTGTGTTTTCAGGTAAGATTTGATAGACTTTATGGCCTTTCTAAGCAACTTTTATGACTTTATGCAAGTCATTTATGCAAGTTTCCAGAATAAAATGATAAATTATTCGAGTACGCCTTATTTATTTGGTTCACTATGTTATAGGACAGGGCAATTTTCAACAGTTTGGAACAACCACTAAATATGAATTAATTAGCATAAAATTTGGACCCACATATTTTGGCCAAATATGGAATTAAATGCAGGGTTCTAAAAATTTGGACCTCCCTATGATCATGAAAAAAGCAATAATATCTGCATAGAGACAAGAAAGGTGGTGTACCTTCTACCAGAAAAGTGACTTAATGCAGCTTTAACTATATAAGTTTTCTAATAATGATTAATTGGTAATATTTATCTTTGCAGTGCGGCTCCTGCTGTGAACGAGAAGGCTAAACCGGTCAGAGCTTTGGCTGAACTACCTAAAGCGACCAAGCCCAATGTCAGTAGCAAAACTATAAAGCATGAAATAAACTAGTTATAACTGTTACACTAGTCTAACATGGGACATTTTCCCCACAGGACACAGCGACAGAGCTGGCCCCAGACGAGAGCGCCATGTGGGGGACTCAGTTTCACGCTCAGAACTCCCTGGCCGCGTGTCCCAACAGCACCTCGGACTTTGCCATGCTCGCCCGGTTTGTGTCCACGCCATTCACCCACAAAACCCCCATGAGCACCAACCCCTGCTTCTTCCCTGACCAAGGTACTGTCCAAAATTATTTTTAAAGTCTTCAGAAGCACTTCAAACACTTGCATTTCAAATTTATACTTCTATGATCTTGTAGAAGTCGGCGAAGGGACTGAGGAGGATTTTGTGAGGCGCTACACCAAGAAACTGAGGTGAGTCCATTGCGTTTTTTTGTTTTTTTCCAATATCAGTAGATGGATGTTGGGGCTGTGGTCATAGAGGGCATCTAGTGGTGTTTTGCGAGAATACAACAGGGGTCTAAATTTTGCTAGTTTACAAGAAAAGTCAGTTATCCTACATTTTTTATATTGAAATATGTACAATACATATTTCATGCATTTGGTCTGAATTATTGGTGGTATAGTTTTAATTTTATATGAAATATTTAAGCCATGCTAGTTGTGTAATACTGGAGACAAAGAAGAAGATCATTATATCACTGTTCTGGAGCTCAGTGTAATAAATAATATAACCATTGCATCCAAGTTAACTCTTCATCCTGTATCCTCCCATTGACCCCTGTGTCCTCAGTCCCATCATGGAGCAGAGCCCGTCGGAGGAGAAGCTCGGCGACACAGCGGTGACGCGTCAGTCCCTGGGCTCTCGTCAGGGCACCATTGTGGGCGAGGGCGTGGCCATGAACACTCAGCTTCTGACCTCGTCCTGTACCACCATGGTCCAGCCCCCTCCCCCCGCGGTGCTGTCCTTCAGAGAACAGACCCTGTGCCCCAGCAACACCTCTGCACACAGGTGAGGACATGAATGGGATAGGAGGAATTTTTTTCAAAGTGCTTAACTATAGCCCATATCTCAATAAAATCCACTTAAGTTTTAGTCATTAGTGAGTATTTTATAATGTTAATGTCAGGAAAAAATTTAAATTACATTAGTTTATAGTCTCTGTAATCAAAAAAACATGTTAATCTGCCTTTTTGGACAGTTTAATCTGCCTTTTAACATATGAAGATGCAGTTTTTACTTGTATTTCACTATAGTTTTCTTTAATAATTTTGAGGGCTTAGTTAGCAGTACACCACAGAATTTGATTAAAACCCTTAGATTGATCATTTTCTGGTAAATTTACCAGAAAGACTAGACTAGAACGAAGCAGTCGCAAAACTAGTAAGTAGATGATAAATCTGAAAACAAGATAAATAACCTGATATAAGTTTTAAAATCTTGGCCAGATCAGAGAAAATTGCAATGTACAGCAATGCACTGATTAAGTTTATTGGTCGATTGGTGCTTCTTACTACATTTTAACCCGTAACAATAATCTACACATGAGCCAAATTCAACCCAGTTCCACTTTGCCTACAGGAGCACCGGACCTGGATGGGAGGTGTACACCAGCCCTGAGCCCAAGCCTAAGAGCGAGCCCTTCACCATCATGGAAGACGCTGAAGAACCTCCATGTGCGCCCGGGCCTCCTCCTCCACAGGACGTCCCCATGAGCCCGGAAAGTGCCCCGCGGCCCGACTGGCTCAACATCCAGAGCCCAGAGGTGCCAGAGGAGAAGGACCTGGACGCCTTCCTCTCCCCTCGTCCTCCCAGTGTATCACGTGTGACCCGTACAGTCCAGGACGTGCCCATGAGTCCCCAAGCGCAGTTTAATACAGACAGTGAAATGTTGAGCCCGTACAAAGACGCAAACGCTCCGTTAGATGTGTCAATGAAAAGTAGAACGCCGAGGACCGAGCGAGCCAACTCTGGGATGACTCTGGTGTCTGATCCATGGAACGAGGAGCTCATTGGGCATCTGCTGAACAGTATGGACCCCCCTCTGACCGCACACCCTGCCTGTGTCACATGGCAGTGTAATCTCCCCAACATTGCACCCAAAATGACACTCTCCATGGGTGAGTACATATGCACAGTTTGTTGGGAATTAGTGCATTTTTATCTGTGCTACTTTATCCTCATGAGCTTTGCACATGACGTAAGTGAGAACCTAAAACCTTTACCTAAAATTATCTCATTTAGTAACCTGATATGTGCAGAACTCTGAATTGACATTTATCAATCTGAAATCACTCTTGCTGAAAATGATCACACAAGCGGAACTTCATAATCATATTCTTATCAGATTTATTTGAAAGGAGCACCATAGCATAAATACTGTTTTTGACGTCAAAATTATTTAATAATAACCCACAAGATATAACAATACAGCAGACACAAACATGTACTTGAAGGTTTCTGTGGGGCAGCAGTAATAACGCTGATGTTGTGTTCACAGGTAGTTCATCTTTGCGGGTCGACTGCATTCTTGGAGAAGGAGCTTTTGCCAAAGTTTACCAGGCCACAGACCCAGTTACATCTGACAAAATGGTTCTAAAGGTGAGTCTGACGCACATGACTGACATGGATGACACGTTATTTAATCTGTATCATTTTTAATCTTTGTAGGTGCAGAAACCGGCCAATCCCTGGGAGTTTTACATTAACACACAGTTGGACGCTCGTGTGCCTCAGTCAGTGCGTCATTTTTACAGCAGTTTTCAGTCGGCTCATCTTTTCAAAAATGGCAGCGTCCTCCTGGGAGAGATGCACAACTACGGGACACTACTGGTAAAAACAACTTTTCTACTGAAATACTATAATATTAATCAGACTCTAACCCTATTTTTATCTTCAGTCATGCACAAAAGTTACTTCAAAGTTTTGAACATCTACATCTTACATAATGTTTAGTAAAACAGTGCCTTTCTTGTTTGTACAGAATGCAGTGAACATGTACCGCACACTGGGGGACAAAGTCATGCCTCAGCCTCTGGTGCTGTACTTCAGCGCCTGCATCCTCCACATGATCGAGCAGCTGCACAGTGTGGGCATCATCCACGCTGACGTCAAACCAGACAACTTCCTGCTCGGAGAGAGGTGGGCATTGTCATTGTGAAACCTCTTTAGGCGTTATTATAAACCAATGCAATTCAAGTGTACAGACTTCCTGAGATAATCATTTTGACTATCTGCAATGTTATAGCTTGTGACAGGCAAAGAAACAGTAAAGCACTTGAATCAAACGTGGCAGTGTGCTGTTTGAAACCCTTCCCCACAGTGACATCTTGTGGTGATGTTTTAGTACTACAGCACCTACTGTATATACTACATGTGATATGGTTATCAATAAAACATGTTTAAATCTGTCACTATCACAAAGTCGCTGCTCCTCATAAACATTGGACACAGAACAGACTCTCTAATATCTTCTTTAAGCTTTGTGGGAGCAGGTTGAGACAAATTTTCTCTACTTTAGTTCATGGAAAGTCCTTAATGATAGTGGCTTATGAAGACTAACTGAATAACTTGTCATGTTGAATTTTCTGTATAAATATTTCCGCAGTACAGTACATATATATATTTAGCATCTTTCTTAACACATTTCTGCCGTCTTGTCTCTCAGGTTTCTGGAGAACAGAAGCTTCGACAGGGAGAACCTGGACCACGGCCTGGTGCTCATCGACTTGGGCCAGAGCATCGACATGAGGCTTTTCCCAGAGGGCACGGCCTTCACCGCCAAGTGCCTCACCTCAGGCTTCCAGTGCACGGAGATGCAGACGGGCAGACCGTGGAACTATCAGGTCAGAGTCACTTAAAAATATCTAATAGTAGAATGTGTAATCCTGCTTTGATCTAACGTGGCGTAATGTTTGGTTTCAGACGGACTACTTTGGCGTGGCGGGGACGGTTTACTGCATGTTGTTTGGGACCTACATGCAGGTAGTGAATGATGGCGGCGTCTGGAGGACTAATGGTGTATTTAGGAGGTAAGGCACAACTAATTTATTATCTTTCATTGATTATAAACTGGCGATGTTGAACCATAAATGAATCAGGCAAAATGAAGTTGTCATTGTTTCACCTTCCTCAAACAAGCCTGAATATGAACAGCATATCCAGTCCCAAAAAAATTCACATTATTTTATAACCAATTATCTTGAAAAAAGTCTAGCGCAATGAAAATTAACAGTGTAGATGAACATTATAATAGTCTCGGGTGACTGTTTGCGAGCAGATTGCAAGACGCAAAATGATTTCTCTTTGGGAGTGAACGGCTCAACCTGAAAAAAGAACAAAAATAAAACATTAAATATAGAATCTTGATCTGTTTCTACATATTCTGTGAACATTTGAGGTTATTTCAGGGGAATTCACAAAATAATTGGCCTGTGAAACACCCTGTACAGTATAATGCCATAGATATGAGGTGAATGCTGGTTTAATTTTAAAATCTTGCCACCAAACTTTAGTTTAGTTGGAAATTTAACCTGACCTGCTGTTGTACTTTTGGCTATGATATTTCACAGTGGCATAAAAAGGATCTATCTTCATAACGAGTGTTTTCAAAGCATTTTGTTAACAGTTTACACAGTGTTAAGTGTAAAGATCCTTATTCCTTTGTTTGAATTATGAACAAAGAACTACTACTACTTTACTCTTTATATTAGTAGTTTTCCTTTTGATTTCAACATTGTGATCAATTAGTAAATACTACACCAATTTACAAATTAAAAAGACTCCCAAATCCATACCAGTTAACAACCACAGATCCATACAAATTCAAATTTCTCTGATGTGGCCAAGATTTAAAAACGTATATCAAGTTATGCATCTTGTTTTCATATTTATAATCTACTTATTACTTCTGAGAGTGTTTTATTCTAGTCTAGAGTTCATTTTACTTGACAAGTTATCTTAAAATAAACTATCTTGCTGCATTGACAGATAATTTCACTACTTTTAAGTCATTTTCTGATAGATTTAAGTGTTTATATCTTATTTTTTCCAAGCTTTTTGCCTCTTTTTGTACCTACCCAGACTATCCTGCATACACAATCCTAAACTTCACTTTTGCAGGAACCCTCACGGCGAGTTGTGGCAGCAGTTCTTCCACACCCTGC
>JACN01154874.1:0-13227 GCA_000787155.1 Scartelaos histophorus
TTCAATATCGTGCAGCCCTACTGCAAAAGTAAGGTGTAGAGTAGAGGAAGCCATTTCCAATGCAAGTCAACAGAAAAAAAAAATTGTTTTAGTAGAGTGCCATATGTGAAAACAAATCGCAAGCAAGAGAAAAATCTGCCAATTGTGAAATGGTAAAGTATTAAGGAGTTGAAACAAGCCAAAAAACTGGAAGTGCGGGGAAAAACAAATAGTGACTAGTTAACTCCTAAAATGGTCCTTAGTTGCAGCATTAATATTTCCTGAAAATATCTGTGGCTCAGTAGTCTGAAGGACATACACAGAGCTATCTCCCCTACAAACTCTACAGTGCTCTGTCAATAAAGTTTAAAATATCTGTCAAAGAATAATTTCCAAATCTGACTTCTGGAGCCTTTTCTTTTCAGATCTGAGCCTCTCTTTTTCCCTGTCCCTCTTGGCTCCAATAGTAAATGTTTGATGGCCATCTCGTCATGAATATTTTACTTTTTGAGTTGAAAATGTGAAAATATTCTGGTTTATTTTTGAAAACCACCAATGGATGTGGATTCATGGAGCTTATAGGAATCACTTGGGTATCACTGTGGGCTATTTAAGGTCCAGCCCTTAAAATTGTGAATGTATTCTAAAGCCAAAAAGTGACTTGTTTCATCTTCTCACAATTGCATAGGGCTGCAGGTCCCAAGGAGCTCAAGAAGAGCATATGCAGAGATAAACCAAAATATTGAGTATAAAGCAGGAGTCCAATAACTGCTGTGCAAAATGGAATCCCTCTTTAGTTCACGTCATGTTTTTCTCCTCCCCGAGTGTAATCAGGCATTAAACTGTTCAATGAAAGAGTCCAATTAAAGTTTTCACAGCGTAGTGTTTCAGTGACATAAAGTTCAAAGTTAACAATGTATGGAACCCAACTATCAGGGGAGCAACTTGTTAAACTATCTATTATAAGTAATCTGAAGTAAGAGTGGAGTGTATTTGGATGTAGTTCACATTCTCTTTCCTGTGTGTTCTGAACTGTGGAGTCTGATCTGGCTGGACATCAACAGAGATAGTTGATGTAAAATAGTTTTGTCGGAGGGCAATGGAGTGGCGAAGCACCAGCACAGCGTATACACAAAATGTAAGATTAGCCCGCAGGGCTGTGTGCAGTGGCCAATACATGAATGGCACTTGGAGACATATTGGTGTAAATCTAGTCAGTATCTGCCAATAGTCTACATGCATGTTATACCTCATTAGAAAGGTTAGACCCTATAAAAGAAGCTTTAATCCAACGATATCCAATGACTGCCCATAGGCAAGACACTTCACCCACCACCAGGTCTGCGGTGGCAACAGTTACACTGTAAAACACTTTATGAATCCAGGTATTTTTATTATTATACATTTTTTTGTAGTGGCAGAAGGGCACAGTGAATTATGTGCAGTATTTCTAGCTGTTCAGTGATAAATGTCAGTTGAGCTCAGATTTAATGGTTTTAATCTGTGCTCTGCAGAAGGTGCTGTGTAAATCAGAAAGTTGGATTGTGGGTAATGTAGTTATTTATGGTTTGTCCTGCTGCAGCTGTTCTTATTAAAACGCATGTAATTACAACTGGCTCTGGAGTGTTATATGGATCCACACAGGGCACACAGCATTTTCAGTTTCAGACTTGGCTATGTTTTCTTGAGTTTAGTCTTGGTTTAGTTTTTGATTATACTTATTTCAGTTCTGGTTTTGTCATAATTATGTCTTCATCATATCTTACTCCTGGTTCAGAACTGATTTAGTCATCACAGATTCCTGGTTTAATCTTGGCCAGTCCTGGCTGACACTTGGTTTAGTGCTTGTTCTGTTGTAGTTTAATCCTGTTTGAGTTCTTATCTGGTTAGTCCATCTTCAGGTCTGGTTTAGACTTAATTTAGACCTGATTGAGATCTGATTTAGTCCTTGTTTAGTGTCAGCAGTCACCTCCAGTCTTTCCCTCTCTCTCTAAATCCTTCAAATTATGGTAGAAAGGGGTAATAATGGACTCAGAATTGAACTTTAACAGCCACATCAAATCAATAACATTTGTAGGTTTTTACCTTACTCTGAAAAATCAAAGGTACTCTGTCTAAATCAGACTTGGAGACTTGTTCATGTATTTCTCTCCAATAGGTTAAAGATCTAGGTCCCTGCACTAGTTTCATGTTTGACATGTGAGTGTCATTATGAACCATCTCACTCTCTGTCCAAATAAAGGTTAGTTATTTGGATACTCTCACTCTGAAAACCTCACAGACATGGCCCCCTGCTGGTGCCTAGAGTCAGGACTAAACATGGAGAATCAGTGTTTCAGATTTAAATGTTTTAAATTTGCCTTTCTGAAAAATGTGAGAAAGGCCTCTGCTTTGACAATGTTTAAATCCAGACACATCCAGCTATGCATATGACTAAGGTTTTTATTCTGCTCTTTTAACGTTAATTTTTATAATCTTGTTTAGTCTTTGTTCAGTTTTGACTGATTTGTGGTTTAATCCTGTTGGAATTTTGGTTTAGTCATGTTCATTTCTTGTTTAGTTCTGGTTTGGTCCTGGTCCAGACCACCAGACTGTGAAAATTCAGTGTTTATTTATGTTGTTTGCTGACACAGATGTCCCTATTATATTGGAGTTGGGAGTTTTATATATCAGGACTGAGCAGGACAGACTTACGGCCCTCTTAACCCACATCATAAAACTCTATGTCAACAAGAGCTCGTAAGTCACACTACATTACCCACGATGCACTGCTCTGAGATAGCAGGTGCATAAGAATGGGATATGCTTAATGGTGGACTATGTACATTTTCTGCCTCCATAGAGCTGTCATTGAGTTTGCCTGTAATGTTTCACAGTATGGCATTCATGCAGGTGGTGCAAGTAAGTTTCATGTCAGACCTGTGGAGAAGAGATCCTGCTCACAGTAATAAGTAGTCTTTTTAAATGTATTTTTGAGCAATAAAACATCCATAATTAAAGAAATTCTAAATAAGTACATATAACGTCATAATCCAGAACATTTCAGGTAGAGGTGGGACAAGACAAGACAAGATAGGGTCCACGAGGTTGAGACAAGATTTTGAAGAAACTTACTATTAATGTGGTTTAGTCCTGGTTTAGATCTGGGTTGGTTTGTTCAGTTCTAGTTCTGTCCTAGGATTATCCTAGGGTTGTCAAAAGTTACTTGTCTGGATTACTGAGGGATTATAGAGATACAATACCACATGGCGATATAAAAAAATACTGTAATTTCCAGACTATAAACTGCTACTTTTTTCTCGCACTTTGAACCCTGCGGCTTATAACATGGTGCGGCTAATACATGCACGAATTATTTATTTGGTAACACAGCGGATGCGGGTGCAGCTTGTGCAAGTGTGGAAAACGCCGCTGTCTGTGCGGTGAACACATGGATTTAGGGTTAAATTAAGTTACAGCGTTAACTAGCGATGCTGTCAGCACTAAAATAGTTTATCCCCGTATGATAAAATACGTGATGACGCTTAACATTAGTGAGGGGGACACGTCTAACCCGTGTGCGTTAAATGCAGTGGTGTAAACGACGAGAAGAAACGTCGAATATCCACTCATACCTGATCCATAACCTGTCCCCGGGAGAGTCTGAAATCTGCTGAAATCCTACGAGACTCCGACAAGATCCAAGACCCGACAGCGTCTCTTTGCGCAGGAGGAGCGCAGAGGAAGACGCTTGTTTGATTGTGTTTTGAAGTTATTTTGCGCTTCATGCACACACCTTGCTCATGGAAAACACACAAAGAAACGCAGATGGTGCAGCTTTCAAGTTAAAAACTGATTTGACGAAGGACGTAGAGCTGCTGCTGTAAACTCAGCATCAGTGAGTCGAGACGGTGGCGACGGCAGCGCCAAACTGACTCAATGAAAAAAGACGACAAGCACTTTCAGAGGCAATAAAAGCAGACAGAGCAAACTTGAAAACGTTTTTGAAGATGTGGACCCCTGCGGCTAATATTCAGGTGCGGCTTATCTATGTACAAATCTGAAATTTTGTCGAAATTTTGTTGATGCGGCTTATATTCAGGTGCACTTTATAGTCTGGAAATTACGGTACTATTGTTTAATGTCGAAAATACCATTGTAATATATAATTATCATTGTGGTATCAGAACTGGTAATGAGTATCAAGTGTATTCTTTAGGACTGAAATCAAATTAGAAACTTCAGTATCATGACAACACTATACTGTCTTGGTTCTTGGTATTCACGACACGTGGAAATCCAAGTATCCAGAAGTGTTATTCACAATCACTTAACGTTTTTTTAATGTAGTACTAAGTCTTGTGTGCACAGAGAGCTACGTTAAATGAACAACCACAGAAGGGAAATCGATGAGCCTAGTCAGTTCGGCGGTTGTTTAAATTAGTGAAAGGTCTTTGGGGTTGGAAGATGAGAGCAGAGAGAGAGTTAGTTCATTAACATTATGGGAAAAGGCCATGTGACGATTGAGGCAGGCGGCTAGTAGTAGATGTGGCAACTGTGTGAATGCAAATTAAACTAACTGAGGTTGGTTTTAAATGACGCAGAGAGGAGGAGAGAAAGAAAATGAGAAAGAAAAGAGTGGGAAAAGGAGAGAGTGAGACATAAGTGAGAGAGTGAAGAGAAAGGAAGGATGAAATATATGAGGAGAGAGAGAGAGAGGGGGTAGAGAGTGAAAGAGAAACAAGGAAAAGGAGGAAGAGGAGAAAGAAGAGAGAGAAAGAGATATAGAGAGACAAAGTGGGACAGAGAGATATAAGAGAGAAAAGCAAGCGAAAGAGGAGGCAAGATGGAGAGAACCAAACTTGGATGATATGCCAAAGCATATTTAATCAGGTTTAATCAGACAAAACATAATTACATATAATCTTAGACAAAAAAAAACAAGCTGGTATTATGTCACAAAAATGTATTTCCTTCGGGATCAATAAAGTATCTATCTATCTAAAAAGTATAGATTAGCATAAATTTACAAAAGAATAAGCTTAGAAATGACCAAACCAGGATTTAAGAGAAACAAGGAAAAGGAGGAAGAGGAGAAAGAAGAGAGAGAAAGAGATATAGAGAGACAAAGTGGGACAGAGAGATATAAGAGAGAAAAGCAAGCGAAAGAGGAGGCAAGATGGAGAGAACCAAACTTGGATGATATGCCAAAGCATATTTAATCAGGTTTAATCAGACAAAACATAATTACATATAATCTTAGACAAAAAAAAACAAGCTGGTATTATGTCACAAAAATGTATTTCCTTCGGGATCAATAAAGTATCTATCTATCTAAAAAGTATAGATTAGCATAAATTTACAAAAGAATAAGCTTAGAAATGACCAAACCAGGATTTATGTGACACAACCTAAAACATGCACAATCGGAATAGATTTCCAGCTAAGGAAGTCCTGCTCAAGCCTAACTCAAGATCAGGAGATGAATCTCAAACTGAAGAATGGGATAAATACAGAGGACAGATTTGCTACACTGACAATATTGCGTTCCTTAGGGCTGCAGGATTAATCAAGCT
Organism: Scartelaos histophorus; assembly: GCA_000787155.1. Taxonomy (NCBI): domain Eukaryota; kingdom Metazoa; phylum Chordata; class Actinopteri; order Gobiiformes; family Gobiidae; genus Scartelaos; species Scartelaos histophorus. The sequence goes on from JACN01154874.1 coordinate 5,535, forward strand.
CAGACTTAAGTTGCATGGGCACAATTAACAAATCACAAAGGCTGCAGTGTAGTGTGGGAACACTGTTCCCACACTTTTTCATTGGCAAAATTTAATTTCCATGACTATAAGGCACACCACATGTGCAGAATTTAGCTTTACTTTTAGGGATAAATAAGAAATTTTAATCCTTTCCACTCACCTTATGGTATTATAGTTTAACATTCAAAATACTGTCAATGCATTTATTGTGGTCTCTTTTAAACAAAATACCTTCTTGTATATTGCCATGCCGTGTTTTCCTGCAGAACATTTATTCTGCAGTCAAACTTTCAATGAATTTACCAAATTCCATGACTTTTCCAGGCCTGGAAAATGACATTTTCAAGTTCCACCAAGAAGGTTCTGCATTCAAATACTATGTACTGTGTAGTTTAGATTCGTATTCTCCCACCTGTTTGATCAAAGTAGAGCTCTCCCAGTCTAGAAGACAGGTCTCTCATTGGTGTGTCTCTATTGTTGTTCCTGTGCATCATAAACTCCGGCACTCCTCCAGCTCCAACACTGCCCCCTGCTGCTGTCGCCATGCCACTGCTCACAAGGTTACTGTGGTTACCGTTGCCCAGGTAACCTCTGTTGTGGTTCTTCGTGGCCCCGCCCTTTTGTTTCACATTGGCGGGTTTGGCGAGTGACACCTGCGAACGAGTCACTTTGTTGTTTGAAATTATTTTGTTTTTATTCATGAGTTTTAGCTTCTGTTTATAGGAGCAATTTGAGCACTTTTAAGTCATTGAACTGCTACAGTAACAATGCTTATTTTTCATCAATCTGAAACCCATGGATGCAATTTCTCAACAGAGAAATGTCTTCTAACCTCCCTGTATAATTCACTTCAAAACTTCAGAACTATCCCTAACCCTGCAGATATGGCCACCATTTGGGATGACAACCTGATCATTCGTTTGCAATCCATCATAAATGTGCTAAAACATGCTTGTAATATTTTGTGTTTTTTTGCAATAAGTTTTAAGTTTGAGTATGTTTTCAAGTGTCTGTCCGTCATTTCCACTCCAGAGTCCTACCTCGACTGTGGCTCCATCGATGAGTGCTCCATTCATCAGGCCCAGGGCGGTCAGGGCATCGTCACGGTGACGGTAGTGCACAAAGGCATAGTCTGTGAGCTTTTTGACTCGTTCAACACTTCCTGGTTTGAACCAAGAAAACTCCTGCTGCAGTGTCTCCTCTGACGTGCTCAACATCAAGTTACGCACCTGAAAAAAACATAAAAAATAAACAGATCAGACAAGGCCTATAAGAAGATAAGAAAACCATTAACAATATAACAATATATACTGTGTGGAAAGGCCTAAACTACAAGTGCCACAAGATTTTTCAACAAAATACAATACCATTCTTTTTTTGATATTTTATTTGCAAAAGACAATTTATAATCTAAATAATTGCAGACTTTGTGTTTTGATCATTTCAGTTAAATTACAATATCTTATGCAGCTCAAATTGTTAGTAATTAGTTTATTATAACATTATTTCACAAGAACATTAGCATTTAAACATTAGTTTAATTACAACAAAAATATAAATTGTAAGATGTTGGTATTGCCATGGTTATCAATCAGCACTGTTATACTGGGATTTGGATACCTATTATTCATGTTTTTAATGATCACGTAGAGAAAACAAATACAAAAAAATATATATTATTCTCTGCATAACAGCTTGAAGCACATGGCAAGTTTTTAAATTAACAGATAACAGTTCAATTTTATGATTTTGATTACTTACTTAATTAGGAGCGTACTTATTTATTATTGCAGTCAAACTTGCTTTAACAAGATAATTTCCAAATAATCAACCACAACCTTCAGAAACTTCTGCTCACTAACAATCTGACAGTTAAGTTTTCATTGTTTTTTATTGTTTGCAATTTTGCCGTTATGTGTGTTTTATGGGCGCAGTTATGGCTGCTGCAATGACGTTGGGGGCAGTTATGGAGGAGGCAACGTGAAAAATCATTTGGCATCACATTTTCACTGTTTGTGTCTAAGCTCATTAAAAATAAGAGGGAAAATAAATATAAAAGGATACGGTGCAGAAGAAAGCCTTTCAAAACAGTGGCAGATGGGAGACAAGATATAAAGTAACTTCACAAACGCTACCATACACACATTATAAGGGAAAATAAAAATAGGATTATACCATGTTATTCCATTATAGCACAATTTCTAAAATGTTTGGCCCGTGGGCTTCAGAGTTTCTCACTAAAAACTCCATTATTACGCAAAATTGACTATTGTATTACCTCATCAAATATATACCCAGATTTGTGTTTTGTTTCTTTCACACATTTGAGTAATCCTTTACTGTCTATATCTCCAAAGCTCCAAATGGTTTGTTCCACCTTGTGATGTTATGAAGTTATTCAAGTTTTACATTTTGTTTAGTATAAGATTATAAATTACACAATTGAAATTACCCAAATGAACAGAGTGAAGTTTTGTATATATATTTTTTTTGTTCATGTATTTGTCTGCTGTCCGCATCTAATTAGGAAAACATTTTATTGGCTGATCATATGGAAGTGTGTATTAGCATTCTAGTTGTTCTATACTTACATAGAGCACTCGAACTTGTTGCATGACCTCCTCATCCACATCTTTCTCAGGCTCTGCCCAGTTCACCTTGATCGAGTGGCCCCAAAGCCGAAATGTGCCTAAAATAAACACAACATATAATCAGATGCCCTCCCATCCTCCCTTATGCCTGTGTGTCACATGCCCTCCAATTCTTCTGTAAAATGTCCATATTTAATCTGCAGATGTGTAGTTCGTAATTATAACACGTTAATGGGCCTTGTAACTAAAATCATGTTAAATTGTTAAAATATATTGGGCAGATTACTGGATCCCATCTCAGAGAAAGACATTATTCAACTGCAATAAAATTGTATCAAAATGACTAGTTTCCTTGATATTATGGCAAGATGTAGTTCAATAGAGTCAAGCATGTTTGAGTAATCCTGTTTTGCCCTGCAATTAAGCCTTGAATACTCAAAAAATGTCTGTTTCTACCCTTTTCCCCTACAGCTCTGTACATACTAGGCAACATGGATAATAGGCTGATATGGATTTTTTTTTTTTTTACCCTATACTGATATCTCACATTTGTTTAGCTGCCTGCAACAGCATTCTTTATGGCATGTGCTCAAAAACTCTCAATAAAGTGGAATACTTTCAAAACTCCGCTGCCTTCCTCCTCACATACACCCGGTCCCACGAACATATCACCCTGTCCTCCAGAACCTCCACTGGCTCCCCATCCCTCAGCACATCCACTTCAAAGTCCTCCTCATCACCTTCAAAGCCTTCCACACACAGGCCTTCTCCAACCTCTCTGACCTGCTGCACCCAAATACTTCATCACGCTCCCCCTGACGCCAACCTCCTGTCCCTCCCTGTAGAAACAAGCTCCAAACCTGGGGAGACAGAGCCTTCTCCATCACAGCCCCATCCCCATGGAACTCTGTACTTCAGCAAATCTGTGACTGCACTGAACTCTCCACCTTGAAGAAACTGCTCAAAACTCATCTATTTAGAACCACTTTTAATGTTTAACCTGCTTTTATATTATATAATTTGTGTTATTGGCATGTGTTTTTCAAATGTACACTTTTGTCGTGTCTTTGAGTGTTTAGAAAACCACCATACAATTATTAATTGTGGCCAATAACCACTATTTAGCTTTTAAAATCTGTAGCAAGGCCCACAAATTTATCTTAAATTGAAGTTAAGGTCATACATCAAATATCTTTTGCATATCTGATATGCAATCATTTGTGTACATAACTCTTCATTTAAACTTTTGTCTGTTGTTCAAAAAGACAACTCTGATGCACTGAGGACAAGCTGGGAGTGACACGTGGGCAGAGACTGTTTCTAACCCTTTTTCCCTTACAGCTCCAAACCAAAAATTTCGACACTGACAGTGGAACCGATATATCACCCATCCCTAGTAAAAATCTGACTCCAGGTCATACATGTAGGGCTCAAAAAGCAATTTTTCAAAAATAAAACAAATGAAAATATGCTGCTGGCTACAGTGAAACTGTACAGTGTTACTATAAAGAGGCAGGGTCTATCATTTCTCCAGTTATGAATGGGAAATCAATGGACCCGTTTCTATTACCAAGTCATTTTAGTTCAATATTGCAGTTTATAATAAAGACAGGCCATAAAAAATGATCTGCCTATGTTATAGTTGGATACTAAAAACAGGAAAAATGCATTATTTATGGCATTCATGCCTTCATTAACTTAACTTTTGACTTAATATATGCTCAAGTAATTTCCCTTGTGGATAAATAAAGTCCTCAGAGTGTATGTTGAAACTCTCTCATCTCTGCGTGATGCAGGACTGAACACGCAGAATCGCACTGACCCTTTGTTGATGTATGTTTCTATAGTGTCCACAGCCCAGAGCCTGCCCCCTGCAGTCTGTATGAGCACTGCAAATTTTATGAATTGAGAATCAAAGCCAGAAGAGCTGCCTCCCGTTGCTCAGAGGCCACATCGACAAGGAAGTAAACAACAAGAGCAGAAATGTCCAACACGAAGAGGCTATTAGTTTAAACAAGAGGGATTCAGTGGAACAAAGTCAGATCACCATCAACATACAAGCTGAAAGCTGAACCAGGACTAAGCCAAGACTGAACTGGGATTGAACTAGGTATGCACAGTACTATTCACCTTACTTGGCCCGGTCCAGTTTTATCTCTAATTGCTCCTAAACTGCGCTCTCTTGTGGTGCCACTTCCAGTTAAATGGGAAAGCAATTTATTTCAATAAAAATCTGAAAAGCTTTGCAGCTAATATGATTTCTAATTAAATTTTTATGTGAACCAACAAGTCAACACAGCACCGATTCTCTGGGAGTCTTTAAAATGTCTGAACCAGGGCTACACTAAGACTGAAACATATCTAAACCAGAGGTAAATCAGGTCTAAACCAGGACTAAACCAGACAACAAGTGTCGCTCTATGAGGTCACAACAGCAGTGAGGTTTGTTCTCTGGGCAACTGCTCCCTCTGCAGGTGGTTTGGTGAAGCAGTTTTTCTATCATAATAATAATAATTTAGTAGTACAGTACAGCGTAGCAATTTCAGATGAATGATTCACTGTTTTTGACAAAGATATTATGATCTAAAACTTATGATCCTCAGAGATCAGACACACAAACTTGCAATGTTAATCCTAAAATAATTTTAACTGACAGCAATAGCGCTTTTGGAGTTGAACAGTGGCACCACTTTCTGAGACTGAAATATTTTATTTGGTTTATTTATATGAACAGAGAAAATGTGAACTTTGTGTCAGTTTTTTGTTTCATGTGGATAGATAATTACAGCGATATTACCATAAACCAGGTAAACAAATCTGCAATTTGACAGCTAAACAGCAAATTCCACCATATAATTGCCATAAAAGCGGCTGAGTTTCAAACTATAGAGATTCTTACCTGGGATGAGTTTTCTCCGAGCCATAGCAGCTGCTTTGTGAGACTCGTACTGCACAAAAGCGAAGCCTCTGTTTTCGGATTTATTGGTAAAGCTTGGATACACAATGACATCCACCACACCATCGGTCATCTGCAGACAACAAACAGGGAACCCACTCCAGTTACAGTAATATGTAGAAGGGTATCTGCATAAGAAATGTTTATTATTGTGTGACTGGTTTGATGTGGAAACTGCTGACAACCAAGACAAGGACCAAAGGAAAATTATTCACAATGTCAATATAGTGTTTTTAAATTGTATAAATAGTAAGTACATATGACAGGTTTTGCGTTTTTCTAATTACTACTTTGTGTGGTGAGATATTTTTTGTCATATTGCCCAGTCCTTATTGGGACAAATGTGGGGCCTAAAGCAGGAACTAAATATGGACTAGGCCAGGACTAGACCAGGACAGGAACAAGACCAAACCAAGTCAACTCGTCTTTCCAGTTTTCTGACACTTTACCTTTTTCATCTCCTCCATGATCTCGTCTTTCTTCTTGTCTTTGGGGATGGAGCCGATGAAGAGCCTGCAGTTGTCCAGACTCACACAGACACCAATGAACTTGCCTGGCCTGATCTCATGATTATCCAACATCTGAATGGCCTTCTGAGCTGCCTCTCTACACAATAATGTGTGTTCAAATTAGTTACTTATAGATGTTCAGATATGCAATTATTACAGATACCAATAGGTGTGAATGAAGTGAAGTGAAGTGAATGAGTTACATACATCAGCAGTTTCCTTTCCAAGAGGCACATACATAAGTTAAGGATATGTCCAGTAAAACTAAAATAATAATAGATAGAGTTTTTTAGGGGTTTATGGCAATTCCTGCATTAGGGTTATCGTGTCAGTGGCCTAAATGGTATTCAGTATTATTGTTTGTTTATTGTTTATTATTGTTATTATTGTATTATCGCTGTTTTCTTCAGTGATGTATTATACTTCAAATTGTGTAACAGTGACTGGCCTATCTGTACAGTTGCATTATATATAATATATATTGTTAGTATATAGTATATATAGTTGTATATAGTTGTATAGTACCTGTTGGTGTACATGACGAAGGCGTAGCCACGGTTCTCTCCACTAAATTCCAACATGAGTCTGAATTCGTAGATTTTTCCTGCACGTTCAAACAGCGGCACCAGCTCATCCTCGTACATGTCTCTGGGAATCTTCCCCACAAACAACTCACAGCCTCGAGGAGGGGGCGGCCCCTCCCATCCTGAAACACAGATGTAAACAAAATTAAAAGTGCAGATGTATCTACCATGCAGGGTTGCACCTTCACAATTGTCCTTATTTGATCAAGGTTTGAGCTAGGGTTGTCGAAAGTATATCAATAATTTTAAAAAGTCAGAACAGAAATTAACCTTTCCTGAAAACCTTTAGAAGGATCTAGAGCTGTATCAGAACAAGTACAAAGAACCTACCTGGACTACATGATTACATAGATATAAGACCATAAAAAAAATACACATTATATTGTCTAAAGAAATAAAGAAATAATTTTAATTAGAATAGTGGTATTAGAATCAGTACTGAGTATCAAGTCTCAAGTCCTTTGTATCAAAATGAAGTTGTATGTTTAGTATTACCTTGTGATTATATCATGACCTAAATAATTACAACAATATTTAATGACCACATTACTATTCTAACTCTAAACCAGGTCTAAACTCGGTCTGTGTGTAGTCCCACCTGGCGGGGGTCCACCGTACTTCCTCTGGCCGTTCACTTGGAGCATGTTGTAGCCGGTTTTCTCCATCAAAGCCAGCAGAGCCATCTCGTTGGCACAAAACACTCTTAATTCATCTTCCACCAACAGAGGACTCGCCACTCTGCTTGGTTCTTGCTCCAAGTCCTGCTCCAAGTCCTGCTCTGAGGACTGGTCTGAGTCCGCATCTCCGTCTGGAAACAACATACAAACAGGAACAATGCCACATTTTTGTGTTAAGATTTTATTGTTGCAAAGAAACCCAGTGAATAATAACTGATCAGTGACCCCATGACCAAACAACAACTTTCTGAAAGAAAAAGTTTTAAAAGTAACAGTTATGGGATTTAAACAGATGAAAACTATGAATAAAACTAATAATTATATTTTATTGTCATATTATTATTATTATTATTAT
>JACN01039987.1:0-15004 GCA_000787155.1 Scartelaos histophorus
AAAATAATGAAGGTATAAGAAAATATTAGTCACAGGAACTAAGCTTATTTTTTAATTAAGCGTGTGGTTTATTCCGATTTTAAAGCTGATTAATTTATCCCGTGATCATGTAAATGTTTATTCAACTTAAAAAATAATTCTGGGGTTGTTCTTATAATAAGTGCGATGCAAGAACTACAGATAATGAAAAGAGCGGACGGCAGTAAACAAAATGCACAAAAAAACTAAACTTTTCAAAGAGGTAGCGAAAGCTTTGAACAAGGAGGGTATGTGGACAGAGACGCTCCACAGATCAGAAACAAGTGGAAACAGCAGCAGAACAAAGCTAAAGAACATAACTGCAAAAGCGGCAAGAAAAAGCAAGAATTGTTTCGAGTCCGTGTCCAATCAGAACCTTTCCTGAGCCCCAGACATTGAGCGGAATTAAATTTTTCCATGTAAACTCAAAGAAGAATAATTCAATTCAGATCTATTTAATTTGGAATACTTTAATTCAGAATTAAAAAAATTTTAAAGCTGATTAATTTATCCCGTGATCATGTAAATGTTTATTCAACTTAAAAAATAATTCTGGGGTTGTTCTTATAATAAGTGCGATGCAAGAACTACAGATAATGAAAAGAGCGGACGGCAGTAAACAAAATGCACAAAAAAACTAAACTTTTCAAAGAGGTAGCGAAAGCTTTGAACAAGGAGGGTATGTGGACAGAGACGCTCCACAGATCAGAAACAAGTGGAAACAGCAGCAGAACAAAGCTAAAGAACATAACTGCAAAAGCGGCAAGAAAAAGCAAGAATTGTTTCGTGTCCCTGTCCAATCAGAACCCTTCCCGAGCCCCAGACATTGAACGGAATTAAATAAAGCCGATTTAACGGGTTTTCCATGTAAACTCGAAGAAGAAGAATTAAAATCAGATCTACTTAATTTGGAATACTTTAATTCGGAATTAATAACCAGTGTCAGCCAAATTTTGTATACGGATATGTTATAAGGACATATTATTTTTTGCCTTGAATGTTCCACAGTACTGCATTAAACATATCTACTTTAATATAGAACTTTCTGAAATGAATGACAAAAATACTGAACTTGAATTTTCAGCTTTCTTGAATACATATTTCCATAATAATATTCAAACAAATATCGTCAAAAATCATGTTCATAATTTTTTAAGAAAATAAACTGATTTTAAAGTTATTCGCATCACATGACATGACATTTTTTAAGGCCGTAGCCAATTCACGTACATAAAAAAACACTAAAAATGCTTCATATAAATACATACATAGATTAATGCACCTGACATTGTAAATTTATTCTTTCAAAGAGCGTTCAAAGACTGGTTCCTTTAGCGTTTATTTATTCGTATGCCAGAAGCTAACGTGAGAACTCAATTTATCTACAAAATAATTACAGAAAGACCCATGTCCAAGCCTCAAATTTGTTTAAAATGCTTCAAATTAAGATGAATGACAAAAATACTTTACATTTTTGGAGATGCACCTTGTATATCGATGGATACAAGCAGAGCGAATTACCTCTTGGAGACTTTGGAACATCCTATGCAAAGTGGTAACGTCTTGAAACAGAAAAACTTACACCTTTAACTGAAATGCTGAAGCGATGGGAAGCTGTCCAGTCTAAATATGCCAGCTCTACCATCTCCACAGAGCACTTGAGGAGTGACTGTAAATACCATCGAACATTAGCCTGGAGCACACCTCTCGTCTCAGAGCAGCAGTGGGCAGCAGCTTTATGCACCTGCTACAGCATTTCATCTTTTATTCTCTGCCAGCCGTCTCACCAGTCTCAACAGTTTCCATCCACCGTTTTACACGCTGCTACGCTTTGTTATTCTGGCCCAAAACCACATTATATAAAGCTTTTAACCGTTCTTTTCATATATATTCACATCCCTGCCTTTCTACACCAAAAAGAACATTTGTACTCAACAGTATTTTGCGTAGGCGCGTGTGTTTTAAGACTATAACTACGACATGACGCGGATTCTTTCGATACGTTCTCGCTAATTAGCTGTACTTAATTTCTTTCGGGTATATTTCAGTACAGATATGCTCGTATAAGAAGCTCTAGAGGTCAAAATAACGCCGCCGTGTACCGTTCGCATCTAATAACAACGTTTTACGGCGATCAGTGAGCGTGTGTTAGCATGCTAGTTGTCGTTCGCTTTGCCCGTCGCGGCAAAACTCTGCTCGATGCTGCTCGGATGTGCTCGTAAAGTCATCAAGGGGATTTATTGGGACGGTCTAAAGCTGCGTCCAGGCGTCAAGAAACGAGTTGGACGCCTTTGCATTTGATTTTAGTCGTGGATAAATAAGCGGGAGAAAAATACTTGATGCATCCGTTGCCCTGTAAACGCTGCCTTTTTTAGACTCGGTTCTGTCCTGGTTTAGTCCTGGTGGTTGCAGCATGAATATTTTTATAATCCGCTGATGACTTGTGGTATAGATTTCTTGCTTTGTCGTGTTTGTGGCGCTGATTTCCGGGTCTGTTTCCTTTTTCTTTTCTCCTGGTAACGTCGCTACGTCACTGTTAGAATGTTTCTTCGTCAAAATGCACATGTTAAACACACAAACCCTTCATATTTAAGTTGAAAAGACTCCATTTCACCTTATGATGTCATGTGGTAATACAGGAAGTGCTCCGTTGTGGGACAATCGGACACGTGAACATAACTAATCTGTGTGTGTTTTAACATCACAGCACAATATGTCTAGACTAATATTCACTGATCTTTAATGTCTTTTGTCATGTGTGATGGACTGAACGTTATTGTGCCAATCTTAAAACACAACGATATCCAGGCGCTCCAAAAAAGCAAAAAAACAAACGGTCTTCATCAGGGCTTGGTTAAAAAAAACAATGATGAAGACTCTTTGTGGTCGAAACATGTTAGCTATGTTTTTTTTTTACTTTTTTGGAGTCCCTGGATCTTGTTGGGTTTGAAGGTTTTATCCTTTTTCCATGAGCTCCCTCTACCTGTTCTTACTGATTGAAACACCTACAGCAAACAGCCACATTTGTCACCACTTATCATGATTGACGCTATAAACATCGTGATATGTTCCCTGTGTTTTGTTTAGCTACCTGCCTGGCATCAGTGCCACTCTGGAGACACTGAGACCTTCACAGAGCTGTACAAAGTGGCCCGGATAAGAATAGTTTATTTTGTTACATGAATTCGTATTAGTTTTTAGAATAAAATTACCTCTTGAGCATTTCAAACATAGATGAATCAGCCTTTGATTTGCTTCTTGATCAATCAATAAAACAATTGTCCTTAGACAGGGAAAACTGGTGTGCAGTGGCCATATTTTTTCTATATTCTGATTTCAACCTTCTGCCTGTAGAGCTGTCAGTAGCTTACCATTCTGCCACTCATCATTCCACTTTTTCTTCAATCAAGGAGATGACTGTACTGCAGTTTCATGAAGGTTAAATCACTATTCCCCAATCTTGAATTACAAAGTATTTATTGTCTCTGAGTGGCTATTGCTCATCCCAAGTCACTTAGTTGTTATTAATCTGTGGGCACTTTCTGTCCATTAGCCTGCCTTAGTTATTATGTTGTTTATCCAGACAATATAATCCTTTATCTGCTGCAGAAGCCACGCAAAACATAGATTCAATTCAAACCCTGTCTGGGGCCTGTTTGATGGAGCATTCCTCCACTAAGGCATTATGTAAACTAAATGGAAAGAAATGCATTGAAAGCATCATGCAATTGGCAATGCTAGGGAGTCAATAAGAGGACAATGTGGTTGATACTGGTGCTGTTGATAAGATGTGGGCGATACTGACATAAGTTTAAGATGGTATTTTTAATCCATCAGAAATGTCCTATAAAGTGATAATAAAGATGTCAGTTCATGATCAAGTATTGCAAATGTGAATGAACAGTGATTTGCTTTTCATCTTATGGATGAAAATTAGCCAGCATGGCAAACTCTGGCACATTTACATGCTGTACTAACGCATGTTGATCAATGTGCACTGTCCCATATTTAATAAATGAACATAAACCTAGAGCACCTTTAAAGGGTCCATTTATCACTATTTATCATGTTGTTTCCTCACAAACCAGAATGACGTTTGGAAAAAGATGAAGAAAACTGGGACATTTTCTAATTTTTCCTAGATTTTGTCAGATTTACTACAGAGCCATCGGAAGTTGTCATCGCATCTTTCAATTCAGTTCAATTCAATTCAGTTTATTTTTGTATAGCCCAAAATCATAATAACAGTTATCTCGGCGGGCTTCACAAAATTGTTAATTTAGCAAACAGAGATGTCAGAGAATGAAGCAGAAAAATAATAAAAATAATTAATTAATAATTCAAAAATACAGAATGTCCAACAACAAGCAGGCAATTGGATAATTGTCCCAGCATCTCCTGTCCTTAGACTCTCCTTCTTTGGCAAGGAAAAACTCTGAAAAAAAAACCCAGTGGGAAAACAAAACCAAAAGAAACAAAAAGAAACCTTGAGGAGAACCACAGTGAAGGAGAGATCCACTCCCATGGACGGACAGGCATAGATGGTCAGGACGTATCCACTGCCAATAAGGTTGTAAATCTGTAGGCCAAAGCTATTTCCAAACCTCTTCCTGATTTGTGACGTAAATGTGAATAAAACCTTCCGTATATACTTGGAGTTACGTTACGTTTCGTTCATAATAAACACACTAATCCGGCATGTTCAGTCTGATTTCTTCCCTCAAACAGAAAACACTCCACCTTGTGATGTCGTGGCAAATCAGGAAGTGCTTTTAAACTCCATACACTTTCACAAGAATCATTTGGACAACTTCAGCCTTGAATTACCAATCTGTGCGAATTTAAAGTTACCTTGCAAATAGGGCTGCACGATATTGAAAATTAATGCGATACGGGTGTCAAGCATTGCGATAACAATATTATTGCAATATTTTCTTTTCACCTAAAAAAAAATGCTTCGTACATTCACATGTTTGCCTCTATGACGTTTACCTGTGTTCCACATGGTTAGAAAACTAAGAATAAGCTCCTGCAAAGTACTAAACTTGTTAGGAGAACAGCCGTAGGCCACAACTTTATTACAGATGTTTTTGCGACTGTACCTGCGTAACATTGGTTGCTGAAGTTTTTGACTGAATAAAATCACTGTATAGCTCCCTGTGGTTGCGTTCGAGGTGGCTGTGTAAGTTCGTCGTGTTTCCTCTCGACGTTGCGATAACTTTCCGGCACGACTTGCACAGCACTTGCGTCTGTGACACGTCGTCCCGTCTGAAGCCAAAGTCCCAAATTCCGGAGCTGCTGTGCTTTTTAGGCACAAGTTGTTGGCTGTTGTCGTCTTCACTGACTTCTTCATTACCCGCCATGGTGACTGTAGTGTTTTCCCGTCATGCACTGCGAGTCCACGCGCTCGCTCTAGCTAGCAAAACATTACGTTTAAGGGCGTGTCAGAATTGTGAACTCCAGAACGCAATAAACTCACGATTTACACATAAAACAATTTAAAAATATCGCGCATCTTTGCGATGTGGATATCGCATGTGCCATTATCGCGATGACGATATTTTTTCGATATATCGTGCAGCCCTACTTGCAAACTAACCACGACAAGTTGGAACAAAGTATTCCAAGCTTTGGGGTTACGTGAATTAAATAAAACGCAAATCTAGCCGTGTTTTTGACAAGGTAACATTCTAAGCTCACAAGAATCGACTTTACCTCCACTTACACTCACAAACCAGCAGCCTGACCGGTGACAAAGAGCCCACAGAAGACTTTGGTGCGTTGCCAGTTCAGTGAATTATATCGCCTCCGCTGCTATATGTCGGTGATAACAGGACACTAGCCCGGCCGCATCCCATTACTAACCTTTGTCTGCGCTAGGACTCTGCACCATTGCACTCTCTCCCTCGCAAACCTATGGGCTTTACAGTCGGGCTGATTAGACCGAGATGGACTCTGTCAAGGTCGGAGGAAGTAGGAACAAAGCGAACCGGAGCAACTTTTAACAGCTGTGGAGAAAAACAGGATTTGCTCAGCCCAATGTTTCTGCTGTGCACTGGACCACTGGGGGCTTCCGGCTGGTTCCAGTAATTTGGGATGTGCTGTATTGATTTGTGCAAGGTAAAGGTTTTTCATACTATGTTGGGAGAGTTTTCGGTTTGTGGATGTTGGTTGAGTTTAAAGGGTTTCCTCGTCAAAATACATACCCTGAGTTGCGTTTTGTTTCATTCGCACATGTTAAAAACACAAACCCTTCATATTTAGGTTGAAAACGCTCCATTTCACCTTATGATGTCATGTGGTGATACAGGAAGTGCTCCGTTGTGTGTGTTTAAACCTTCACTAGAATCATTTGGATGATTTCAGCTCTACAATTGTCGCTCTCCTGGACAAAAAGTAGCTGTTAATTTGAAAACTACCACTACACAGCAAAAACTGGAGGGTTTTTAACACAAATAAGTGTTATCTTGACTATTTACAAGTTGAATGTGGGTTCGAGTTGAGTTAATTCAGCTTCCCTTAGTGTTAATTTGGCTCCTCCCACCCACCACTTCAAAATCACGCCAAAGAAGACCTATTTGAACCAGTTTTGTACATAATTTCATCTTAAATTAACTAAAAAAGTGTAAAAATAAAATATCTGTTGTGTTGAAAAATAAAGATAACTCTACACAGCAAAAACGGAGGGTTAGCATTTCAGGGTAAAATATATCAGAGTTGTTTTTAGCGCAAAAAGTGTTAATTTAACTATTTGAAAGTTTAATAGGGGTTTGAGTTGGGATTATTTGCTAGAGTTGATATGGTTGACGTAAATTCAACTTCCCTTAGTGTTAATTTGGCACCTCCAACCCACCACTTCAAACTCCCATGACAGAACCAGTTTTGTTCATAATTTCATTTTAAATGAACTAAAATAAAATGTAAAAATAAAACGTCTTTGTGTGTTGTTTAGTTAAATCAAGATATTCCTAATTCTAACTGTTATCCGTTTACTCTCAAAATGTTAATATAACTCTTGATTTTGGGGTTAAACTGGAACTTTGGTCCAGTGTTAATTAATAAACATTTCCGCTAACTCTAGAACAGATTGGACTCATATAAACCCTGAGAAAATGTAAAAAAGTTATTCTGTGACAGTCCGTTTTATCATGCCATATGTGTATATGATGTATTTTGAGGTTTAGAGATGTAGCAGTAATTAATAATCTTAGTAATGTAGTTTTTTTTCACGATTTTATGCCAATACTTAATGCATTGTCCTTCAAATTACATTAAAATCAAATTATAAATGAAACGTTACTGACAGTTACTCCTAAAGTTATTCTTACTTGGGTCGCAATTTTCCCAAATGCTCTTTTAGTTTTACTTGAGTAATTTGTTGGATCATTACTTTGTACTTTTAGTTGAGTAACATTAATTTGACACACAATTCTGGCTACTCTACACACCTCTGAGTTTTAGGAGTTGCATTGTGCAGCTTTTCTCGTCTGTCAAATGCTTTTCTCCTTAGAAACGTCCGCGCTTTTTCAGTTTGACATTCCACTTTTCCATCATCATCGAGAATAATCCACACCGAGTTACAGGTGAGATCTGCGGAGAGGCCCAAAACGCGAGAATAAATGAATTCTAAATCATTTCGACAAGCGTACCGGTCATGAAAGCTTATAGATACTGTAAATGATGGTGAAACCCACAGAGACAGCGATGGTCCTCCACATCCTCTTTGGTGGTGGGAGTCGTGTCGATATAAACCATTTGAGGTCAGGCTGGTTCATTTAACCTCCCAGTTGGCCGGCGCTGTCCGGATCGATCCAGGTGAGTGAAGAGAGGTGGGGGTGAAGTGGCCCATAGCAAAGATCCATAAACATCTCTATCTCGGTGAGGCAGCTGGAGCATGGGTGACACGTTACAAGATGACACCCAAATAAAGTCGTTCTGTAACCAAAAACACGGAATCGATAGTGGATTTCAATTTTGCTGTTTGAAAATCAATCATATTAACGGTGCTTTGTGAGCCTTTTCTGGTGGAGGATCCTTCAAATACAATTCAAATCTGTGGACGTGTTACTCCTGCTTTGTAAGGAATGTTTCGCAGTATGGCTTTAAACATTTCTATCTTCATGGAGACCAATCCAGACCAAGTTACATATCAGAGGCACCCCTGCTCACTGTCATGTTTTTCTCTGTGTTTCTGAGCTATAAAATCACCTGTAATTGAATAAGTAAAGCAGATCTGTTTAAAGTCATACTGTGGAACTTTCCAGGCAGAGCAATAACATCTCCATTGAAACAAGTAGGTGATGGCCCCCCCTAGCAAAAAAGTTACAAGTACCGTATTTTTCGGACTAAAGGCGCATCTAAAATCATGACATTTTCTCAAAAATCCACAGTGGCCTTATAATCCAGTGGCCTTGTGTATGACCTTTGGTTGTGTTTAACCTCCAACCGATTTGATGTTGTCCACATTAGTCTAATAAGGTATTAGTGGGCGAGTCAGGAGGAGTAATATGTTGGCCACATATAGGGCGACTGTGCAACATACCGGTAGTTCTGCCGTGTGCTGTACAAGGACCCAAAATGCACCTGTTAAGAGACATGCACCATGCAGATTTCAGGTTTTGTACTTTAGTGTTAAAACTGAACAATGTTGAGAGGGATCCGGGCATGTTTGATGCCCAAATCACCAACTGTTAAACTTGTATTTTTGTGTTAGCTACAACTGAGAGTTATTGTAAATGACCCTTGTATTTTTGTTAGCTACAACTGAGAGTTATTGTAAATGACCTGAATAAAGTTCGATTTACCCGACACGCGTTTTGTTTCTCTTATTGTGCCTTATAATCCGATGCTCCTTATGTGTGGACAATGACACAACTGACATATTATTTGATACTGCGCCTTATAATCCGGTGCACTTTATAGCCCGGAAAATACGGTATTACAAGTTAGTAGTATGTATTTTAACTAAAAAAAGGTCTTGTTCCACTGAAAGATCTTTTACTGATTGTGAAGTGAAATTTACTCAAATCATGATTAAACTTAGTAAATTCAAGTAAAGTTAACCTGGCTAGATTGCAGTGTTTGCAGTGGCACCTTTACAATGTCTGGTTTTAGTCTGGTTTGTCTGGTTTTAGCTTAAAGGTATAGTTCTGTTTTTTTTACATTAATCTGTAAGTCGTCCCCCATTAGCAGTGCGGTGCATAAACACTGACTTACCCCCGACATTGTCCCATGAGCCGAGTTCTTGCCCGGTTTTGGTGCTGATGAAAGTAGTCCTGCAAGTTGGCTGGGGTCGCGAAAATAAAGCGTTTTTCTTTTCAAAATAGTATGTGTTCAAAAGGGTGATACATTTGCATCACAAAACCGTTGAAAATCACAAAAACTGAAAAATCTCATAATCAGTTAGCGCAATTTTCTTTCTGTTCGTATCACTACGCTGCTGCAAGCTGAGAGCCAACAAATCCAACATTTTTTTCAGTAGTTTGACAGTGTTCATGTGCTCAAACCGATGACACCACGATGCAAACGAGTTAACATGAGTGCTAACCTAAGAGAGCGATAAGCATATAAGCTTGTGTAAGTTATCATATCGTAGTCCGACATGTTTCCGTTAACTTTCCGAGCCTTAAACACAGTGAAACAGGAGCGACTTCACCTGGAGGCAGCGCAGTGATACGAACGGAGAGAAAATAGCGCCGAGCGATTATGACGTCTGACTTTTTCTTCGACAACTGTTTTTTTTTAACACATTGTTTTGAGAAGAAAAACGCTTTATTTTTGTGACCCTAGCAAACTTTCCGGAACTACTTTTGTCAGCACCAAAACCGGGCGAGAACTCCACTTAGGGGAAGCTAAGTCAGTATTTATGCTACACACTGCTAATGGGGACGACATAGAGATTCATGTCAAAAAACTCAAACTATTTCTTTAAAAGTTACAGGTATTCGCACTTAACTGGTGCACGGCTACAGCAGCAAACATAGAAAGCGAGACAAAGCCGGCACAATTACTCCCAGCTGCTTCAATCGAACGTTTCAATCAGTGAAGCTTCATCAGGTCACTGTGCCACGCCCATATAAACCTTCTGCCCATTGATTGGTTGACCAGTTCCAGGAGATGTCCACACAACACAATATATAACATAAACCCAAGTCCATCAATCCTGACCCGAGAAAATCACGAGTTGATGAAGATTCACCGATTGAAACGTCATTCATTAAAAGCAGTTTGGAGGCTTCGTTTCACTTTCTTATTTTGCAATGATGAAGATAAAGTGATTGTTTCCATTCATTGAACATTAATTGCTGACCCATTGTGGCAGCGTCATTCAAAAATCGCTTGAATAAGTTCGGAATAGAAAATTTAAGGCCTACAAAACTTGCACAAATGCGCCGTTAGTGGTTCAACTGCCAATGCATACTGCCATTGTGCACTTAAGCAAGACGTACATCCTGCAAAATCTTTATCTGATTGTTCAGTCGGTGCTTTTGGAGCGATACATAACGACGTTCTTGTTGTTCTTTAGTGTGTTGGTCATATGCAGCTTAACTATAGTTTCATATATTGTGAATTGGAAGCAAAATAGAGCAATATTCGTTTTATTACTTTTATTGAACAGTTCTGTCACTGTTTGGGAAATGGCCCTGTTTATGGAATGAGCCATATAAATAGCGCTGATCGATTCCTAACTTTACTTCTAACCCATCACATTATGCTTATGTCACTGAAACGCATTGTTATATCTTTTTAGTGTTATGAACTGGCCTTCACAATGTGATAAAATCCATGTACTAAAGGAACAAAGCAGTGATTATATCCGTAGAAGCGCAGACCTTCTCTTGTTCTGCCTGATATTACGACCGCCCCGAGTCATGATATGGGACACTAAAACCAGCAAATGACCCCCTTCTATGCAAACCATTCATCACTGGGGCCATAAATTACCCCTTAAAGTCTATGCCCCAACACTTAATCAATGCAAGAAGATACAGGGACGAATCGGGGACAACATTTTAGCTCTGATTTCCCTGTGCTCGCATTTTCAGGGACCGGCTAGCAATGCACGCAGAGGTAGTCGATCTCAGGTGAAGTGTCATTAAGGTCGGTAGCCATATTTCATAATCCACTCGAGTTTGCAGGATCAATAGTTGTGTGTGTGTGTGCGTGTAGGCGGTCGGTGTGTGCGTGCCAAGAGGAGAGAGGGCTGTTAGTGGCTCTCTAATGCAATTTAATGCAAGCTGACCGCCGTAATGACCAGGAGAAATGGAAGCCTGATGTTCCCAAGAAGCACAAGGGCTACGCTATCAATCCACTTTGAATTAAAAGAGGGAAGGACTTTTGATTTAGCACCAGATTTCAACCTATTATCGTGGTTTCTGTGATAAATTGCTTCCACGGGAGTTAATGGGAGAGTTTGTATGTATGTTTATGTTGTTTTTATCGATCTGAGGAACGATGCCAGGTAGTGTATGATACGATAAAGGTTGCTGCTACAAAAGCGATATTTTTGGTACTGCAGTTGCTGGTTGCATGTTTGTCTTTTTACCATTAGCAAAACATTACAATTACATTGCATTTTTTATGAGAATCTAGAGCAGAGGTGGGCAATAATTTTTTCCATGGGGCCACATGAGAAACAGAAATTATTGTGGCGGGCCGAGCCAAAATGTTTAACTCAATTCTGCATAATATTAATTGTGTTTCGAAAGCAAATAACATTGTTTTAACAGGTTGGTCAGACCGGTAAGAGCGTATGTTAAGACTAGGGAATAAAAAGTGAGGTTGTCTTGACTAAAATGTCATTTAAAAAAAGTTTAAAAAGTTTTAGTCCATGCATGAGGTAAAATTATAAATTATTTTGTAATTCCAAATGAGCTTAAACAGGAGTCGGAGTCAACCAAAAGACTCTGTGTTTGGTCCAGGAGTTAGACAATGTCCAGGTCTGATGTAAAACTATTTGTATCACTGCAGTTTTGGAACCAGCACCAGAAAAAAGTTGCACATTGCACCTTTAAAGGACTTATATTATGCTATTTTCTGATTTTCTATGTTATAATGTTCTTTCCTCATAAAAAACAGTTGTGTTTTGTCTCATTTGCACATATTTAACACAGAAATCCTGCACATTTAGGCTGAGTTCTTCTCTCAAACAGAAAACACTATGTTCCACCTTGTGATGTCATGTGGTAATACAGGAAGTGCTCCTCTGTGTTTCTAAACCCCATAAACTTTCACTAAAATATAATACAATCGTACAATCGTCAAATCTCTACTGAACTAAAGGTAAGGCAGGCAGCTGCTAACTCGAACGCTAGCACTACGTGACATCACAAGGTGGAACAGGGCATTTAAGCTTTCGAAAGACGAAAAAATAACAGTGTGAATGAAATAAAACACAACTCCAGGTATGTTTTTCATGAGGTAACATTATAACAAGGCTTAAACCTCACAAGAGTCAATTTGGGAGCAATACAGAAGCTTTAAATCCACTAAAATATGAATTTATAGCAATAAACCTCAAACACAAAAGCAATTAAACCAGACTGACATTCAAATTCCAATTGCGTGTGAATAGGTGGAAATCACGTCTTCCCGTCTGGCAGTGAAAATCCATTATGGCTGCCCTTATCTCCTGTGTAAACCCCAGGGACCCCTCTATACGGCGCTCTCATCACCCCCGCTGTGATAATCTTTAAACAATGCTTTTCTCCAATCCCTGCGCGATACCGTGAAGGGGTATTTCTGTCCGGACGTGTGAGATGGACCAACTGACCTTGAACTAACCAACGTGGCCGTCTAAAAATACACTCGTTCCGCAGAGTCCAGGCAGTCTGAGGCCGGCGACATAAATCTTCACTCTCCGGGGGAAATACTTCTTCTCTACCCAGTGGTGACCTTAAGCGCATTGTAGAGAAGTGTGATACTGCGCACGGCTCCCATTTCCCAGTAGTCACCGAACACACCGCACACTCCAGGCTTTTGGTGTTATATTCTATGTCTATGTGTTGTAAACGGTGAAAGATGAATAGTTTCGTTGGTGGTTGAAGCTTTAAGCCTTGTTATAATGTTACCTCACCAAAAACACACCTGGAGTTGTGTTTTATTTCATTCACACAAGTTTGAGAAGCAATTAACGAACTTTAACATTCACTACAACCGTATGGACTTACTGTACCCGGCTTCAAACTCACCTCTACTACTGCTGTGAGCCACTTTAGTCTTTTTTTAATAGAACTGAATTACAGAGATATTTTTTACGACAAAAAGTGATATTTTAACTATCTGAAAGTTAAATGGTTGTTCAAGTTGGGGTTATTATCTCCGCCAAGGAGATTATGCGATCGAGTCGGTTTATTTATTTGTCTGTGGACAGGATTTCTCAGAAACTACTGGGCAGATCTTCAGGAGGTAGATCTTGGCCCAAGGACGACTCCATTAAATTTTGGTGATAATCCGGGTCCAGATCTGGAATCTGGATCTGGATCTGAGAAATCTTAGTGAGATTTCTCAGAAACTACTGGCCGGATCTTCGTGAAATTGTCACCAGAGGTAGATCTTGGTGCAGGGACGACTCCGTAAAATTTTGGTGATGATCCGGATCCAGATCTGGATTCTGGATCCAGATCTGGGTCTACAATCTTGGTAGCATATCTCAGAAACTGTTGGACCGATCTTCATGAAATTTTCTGTGTCCACGTCATCCCTTGGCGGAGATCAGAAATCTCGGATTGGTCTTGTTTGATATGATATGGTCAAAGTTAATTCAACTTCCACTAGTGTTAATTACGCACCTCCTGCCCAGCACTTCAAATCCCTGTGACAGAAGACCAGTTTCGACTAGTTTTGTACTTAATTTCGTCTTAAATGTTCTTAAACGAATGTGTGTAAAAATGTGTGTTATTTAGCTAAATCAGGATAACTCTGCAAAGCGTTATACGTTTACTCTCAAAATGTTAATATAACTCTTGATTTTGGGGTTAAACAGGAACTTTGGTCCAGAGTTACTTCATGAACATTTCCAAAGAATGTTAAATTAACTCTATAACAGATTGGACTCATATAACCTAGAAAATGTTAAAACTGATTCTGTGAGAGTCAATTTTAACACTCCACTTTTAGCGTATAATGACAATAAAGGCTTTCCATTCTCTTTCTAAGGTTCAAAGTGCTCTGTTGAACCTTGTGATGTCATGAAGTGGTAGGGTTCAAGTTGACAGCTATTTTTTTTTCACTTTTTCTTCAGTAGATTTTGGCAATTCCAGAGCTAAAATCACCCAAACGATCGTAATGAAGGCGTAGGGAGTTTAAAAGCGCAGTGGAGCAACGACAACGGAGCACTTCCTGTATGCCAGAGTGTTTTCTGTGTGAGAAAATAACTCAAATATGCAGAGTTTGTGCGTTAAACGTGTGTGAATGAAACGAAACACAACCCCAAGTCTGTTTGTGATGAAAAAATAACATGATAACACAGGTGAGAATAGAATAGACGCTTTAAGATGCCCAAAAGGAACAGTTTGAACGAGAATTTCTTAAACCGCTGTGCAAAAAACAATGAACGCAATCCAAAAAAGATGACACTTAAGATAACTGCTGTGTGCGGAGAATTGCATATTACTGTTGAGATTAAAAACGGTCCACACATTTAGAGCGAAGCACAGCCAGCTCTGAGTCACTGTCCTTTTGTGCCCGTGGCGTTTCACCAGAGGAAGAACAATGAAGTCTTCACGAATATCTCATATGAACGCTCGAAAAACGAATTCAAAGCTAAAGGACCTATATACGTAAAACTGACTCCTGTGAGCTTTAAGACAGGTTAGAATGCCGTTACCGCATCAAAAACGTATCTGGAGTTGGTTTTGATTGGCAATTCCAGGGCTGAAAACGTCCAGCTGATTCTACTGAAGGTGTAATGCAGTTTAAAAACGCGGCGGAGCACTTCCTGTATCACAACATGACATCACAAGGTGGAACGGGGCGTGTTGGATGA
>JACN01150134.1:0-11578 GCA_000787155.1 Scartelaos histophorus
TTTCAGAAAAACCTTGCTGACAAAAGAGTGTATTTCTAAAAGTACTACAAACACCCATGATGAAGGAATGAAGTTTAATATCACACATGGTCATGGTAGCGGACCCCCCACCAGAACTAAAAAAAAGACAAAAAAAAATCTACTAATCGCCTTCAATTGTCTGTTTAATGTTTCCTGATTTGACTCATTTTATTTGAGGAAATTTGGCGGTGCGGGTGGACGGCATCTGCACGGCTCATGTTTAAGATTAAGGCTCGAGTGGTGGAAAATAAACAGATGGAGGGGGGATTATAAGAGACTCAAAAGCAATAAAAAGCTTGTAAAAGTGTGTCATAAGTTTTATGGGACATATGTGAAGAGATGAGGACTTAAAGATGCATTATGGGACATATGTGAAGAGATGAGGACTTAAAGATGCATAAAGACGAGGGGAGATCTGAAGAGGAGCTGTTTGAAGGAGCAGGGCTAATGCACAGAATAATAAACATACAGGCCTAGAATTACCATAACGATCCTATATGTTTGGATCGGCTTTTAAAGGCCCCATGTTAAAGCTCTAAATTAACTATTGTGAACTTTAAACCTGGTACACAAAATGCTCTGTTCCACCTGTGATGTCATGAAGTGGGAGTTTTTTACCTTTAGTTCAGAGGAAATTGGAAATTCCAGATCTGAAATTATCCAAGTGATTCTAGTGAAAACACAGTGAAACATGAGCGTGTGAATGAAACCAAACACAACTCTGGGTATAAATTAGATTTAAACATTATAACACTGATCACAATAGCGTAAAATGAGACTTTTAAGCTAAACTGGCCTTGTTATAATAATGAATTCTCCACCACCGACAGACGGCTCAATGGAATGTAAAAGATAACCCACTTATTTTCAGTAAAATAAACTATTCTAAGAAGAGGGAGGATCAGTTTGTCTCTCTTCATCTCCCAGCCCCCAAAAATAAGCTTAAAACTCAGAAAATATCAATATGGCTTCTATATATATTCTTAAATCTCATGTCTAGTGATATTGCTTCAGCCTTGAAAATGGAAAACCCAACAAAAACTCAATGTGTCTTCTATTAAACCAGCCCAGCAGCTTTACTCCTCTTTATATTTACAAAACGAGTTGCTTGGAAATCCATAATGATTTCTCTCTGTATTTTTTCATACAGATTGTTATCAGTCTGGACCCTCCATCGGATCTCAAGCCCAGTCAAAAGCGCTCGTCCAACCACATTTGTTTCTTTAGTGATGCAACTGAAGAGCTCATTGGTTTACAAATAAAATCTAATTGATCTTAGCTTAGAGTTTAGTGCTACGATCATGGATTCTGCAGAGAACCCTCATCTTTTTCAGACCACTGTGATATTTATTCTCTTTATTTATTTTTTTGATCCACCTGTCAGTTAACCAGGCACTTCTACATGTGATCAACCTGGAACATCTCACTGAAAGCGATCGGAAAACACAGAATGGCGACTATTTGAATATGATTGATCGAAGCTGAGAAAACAAACTTAAGTTATATACAGTTGAGAAAAAACACAGACATCTCCCTTGTTCACAGATGCACAAACCTCTTTCCTTCTACACATTTTTTGTTAAATAAATAGCCTGTATTGACCTAAAATAGGCTGTTCGTTTTGGTTCATTTGGGCGTTTTATCATCTTGCTGCGAGATTTGAAAACTGGGAGATTCAGAAGTGGCTCAAAGTTATACCTTACTTATTTTATGCATTCTGAGCATCCTGATTATTCACAGTGATGATTTGAGAAGTACTTTCCACAACTTTCAGACTGAAGTTTTGTCTTTACTGTAGTGTTACTTCCTGATTAACGGACTAAAAACGCTTTAGAATTAGATGCAAACAGTGCACAGATAACTTATTTTGATCTAAACAGCTGCTTATGCAACATTCTGTATATGTATTGGACCCAGACAAAATCGGATACAGGCCCTTTAACTAAAAAAAGGATAAATACAAATATAAATATAGCGTATACACGGAAAAGTAAATAAAAGAAGATATTCATCATTTTAAATTTGACCTATTCATAGAGTCCCATGAATCTACAGACAGTGTGTTGTCCTAGTGCTCGACTTTATGGGCTGTGGACGGACTCGCAGAACAAGGACCTCTGCGTTTGGTGCCGTAAAGGTCAAAGTTCACGCGATTCCCTCAGCCTCTCCTGGCATCGGAGAGTGGAGGTCAGTGGAAAATAATATCGCTCTCAAACCCAGCGCACCATCAGGACTTTAATAATGAGCGGGTTTGTTTTGACTGCTCCGTTTTGGCAGGAAGCGCCATCGCCACTTGTGCTCAAAGCTCCCAGGCAATAAAGGACGATTCTATATTCAGGATGCACTAATATATGTCTGTGTAATGAAAACTGCACCAAACAGACTGAGCTATAGGCTGACCTCAGGAGATTATTGCGGTACTGTTATTTTAAAGCTGGTCATTTTCAACACACTTTAAACTGCGACTTTTAAACTACTCAAACTCATACACTGGAAAACGCTGTGTCTAGGTGAACCGGAATGACGTAAAAGTGCAATGTAACTTCCATCAGCCGCTTGTTTCTATGGATATTTGAATTTATTTACGGAAAACCCCTTGAGATGCAGCGTCTCGTTTTCAAGGGCGACCAAGAACATACAGTTACAAACAAATAGAACTACAACACAAAAGTAATACACACATACAAATACAGGACAGTTTTGCTCACATCCTCCCCACCCCTTATAGGTTTATCTCATATAATCGTTAATAGAATCAACACAATATTTTCTAAAGCTTTAAAACAGTGATTGCTCAATGGTCAAAACTGTCACCATGTTTAACAAATCAACTTTTTTTCTTTAACCATTGAAGAGTTGTTGGTTTAACTCTTAAACTCTTCACCTGAACTGTCTGAAATGAGTTGTTTTTTTTGCTTTTCCCTGTCTTGTAGATGGTTTGACATCAACCTGCTGAGGGACTGAAGATGGGAATGTTCATTGTCCCTTTACAAATAAATAAAATAAGAAATAAGAATAAGAACAGCAGAGACAGTCAGTTTTCAGGTGAGTTATTTAGAGTGTGATGGAGGCAGATTGTCCGGTCTGAGGGGGGCCTTAAAGCGAAAGGACCTCAGAGCGTAGAGAGTAGATTGTAGTTTTGACATGATGGAAAGTCAAAATAAATACATTATGTCATTGTTCTTGTGCTTGGAATGTTCCACAGTGTGACATTAAACAGCTCTATCTTACATTTAGTCAATTACAGGTGGTTTTATTGCTCAAAAACAGCATTCTGTGACTGTGAGTGGGGTCGCCTCTCCACAGATCTGACCTGTAACTTGATCTGTTTGGTCTCCATGAAGATTGAAAGGTTTAATGCCGTACTGTGAAACATTACAGAGAAAGCAAAACAGTATATCTCCATGAAGAAAATAATTTGACTTTGACTTTCTATCATGAAAGTTACACAATGCAACTTTAAATAATGAGCATTTGACTTTATTTGTGTGGTAAGAAGTGTGGTTTTCTTCATTCTTAATTTTAAGTGCAAAGAGTTGTTTTTCTTATCTTATGTGTAGCAAGATGTATTTTCACATTTTAAGTACAAAAAGTCTTGTTCCATTGGTAGATCACTTTACTTGTCAAATCAAATTTACTCAGCTGTAATAAAACTTTCTTAATTCAAGTAATATTAACTTGGCTGGACTTTAGTTTTTGAAGTGGAGCGAGCAACTGTTTTACTGTTTGTCCAGTCTGATTTATGGAGACAAATAATTAACTCATTTACAAAAGCTTGGGTCCTGGCTTAGGAAGTTATTGAATATGAAACAATAACTCTGAAATAAAAAATACACATATGAATTAAAATAATAAATCTTAGGGAGATAGTCAAAATGAGGAACTCCAGAGCATCCAGTTGCAATATTTCAACGCTCGTATTTTTCCTGTAGTGACTCCAAAAATCTTAAAATAAAATAATAAATTGAATATATTTTATGATGAAAAGTGACTTGTCAAAAACAATGCAGCACCTGGGGGCCATTTTTTTGTGTGTTTTAGCTTCATTGAGGGACACGTAACTTTGCAGAGGAGATGTAAATAAATAAAATATTATAAAAGACAAGACTATTTTTGTTTAAACCATTAGTGTCTTTATGGCCTAAACCAAAATATAGACCTGAACTGTATTTTTTTGACACATGGTTTGGTTTGTGTACCACCGAAACTCAAAAGTCATTCATACTAAAATATAAAGCTTAAGTGTGCTACACACTACAGGATTTTTTAATGTGCGAAAAAAGCACATAGCAAAGACACAAGGAGAATCTTATGAGCATAGATGGTACATATAAGACTTAAAATGTCTGATCCCAAAGACTGCTTTTTTACGTAGACATATCCCGCATGTCTACGTAAAAAAGTTGTGAGTGCGATCACGTCAGCTGTTTCCTGTTTACAGTAAAACCACTCATTTTGAGACTCTTAAGTGTTCAAAAGATCAGAGCACTTCACTTCTAGTTTATATATATGTCAAAAGTGTGTTATTACTATTTGCGAAATATGGTGCAATACGTCAGATAAAATATTGCATAAAAGATTGGAGATAAAGTCAGTATGGCTAATCTGCAGCTTCACCTCCATCTGCGCTGTGTGGGTGTAAACAGACACATGTGAGGAACTACTTTCACCTTTTTACTTTCAAAAACCGCCTCAAACTGGATAAACAGCACGTTTTTGTGGACAGGATGTCATTTGCAGAGGACAATTTTACTGGATAATGTGGATGAGAAGCTGCACTTTAAAGTTTTGGTGGTGATGGTCTAACAGAGCAGCTCAGAGTCACACTGACATCACACGAGAAGCGCAGCAGCTTCCAAATCGCACACAAAGACAAAAAGTTGGGCCACACCTCCCGAAACTCAGGGAGAAGAAATCACAGCCAAAATCGAGCTAATTCTCCTGAAGTGTGCAATGGCCTTTAGATGTAGAACTTTTCAAAAATCACTGATAGTCTGGCCCATGGATCATACTTCACAATTTGGCTTCCCAGACTTAAACCAGTTGCATGAACCTAAAAAGGCTCTTTATGATATTTTCTGGCCCATGGATCATACTTCACAATTTGGCTTCCCAGACTTAAACCAGTTGCATGAACCTAAAAAGGCTCTTTATGATATTTGATGTGTGTTCATAATTGATAGTAAGTATAAATAAGGTTAATATAGTGCTTTGTAAAAGAAACTTAAAGATGCTTTACAGAGGCAAGAAAAGACAAATGGAGCTGGCGTAAATTCAGATTTGAAGACCTAACTTTGCCCCAGTCTACTTCAGCCCTTCTCCACAGTTTACCTGCTCCTCAGCCTTAATCGCCTCACTCCTACCAAACAAACTTAAATTAAAAACATTAAATTAAGGCTTTGGGTGGTTCAAAAACTGTGTGCCTGACTCTTGGATGGAGTTCAAATCACCCAAGCATGATCAGTCGGTTATGGAAATAAGCAGGACGTGTTTATTTTACAACATTCCTTCACAAATTTCCACTTGACTGATGTAAAATTATGACATATTTATTTATAACAGATACTATCCCACCCAAAGTAATAATAAGAAAAACATGATGAGCTGTCATATCTACTTTATAGACTTAAATCTCCCAAAAAGCAATCCAAGCGCTCTCCTTCTTTGTCCACTTTTAGCTTTTAACACTACAGGTGTCGATTCAGCACCGACTCCCATTAATGAACATAATCTTGTGTTAATCTGGGTGTGCTTTGGGCCTGAAGGGGGAGGAGGGAGGCACAGGTTACACAATAGGCTCAGTGTGCTCAGGTGCCCAGGCAGAGGAGAAACACACATTGCATAGCAGAGGTCAGGACTGCACACAGCTCTGTGTGATGTGAGCTGACACACAGAGCAGGGCTTTGGATGTTTGTGGATGACATGGACCAAACACCATCAATAGTGCGTTTGTGCTAAAGGTGATATTTAGAGGGGAAAACTATCAGGACGCTACCTTTAAAACATCCATTTAAACTGTCTGCTATTTCAGCGCCTCCAAAAATGCTTCATTACTGTAGACATGGACATCCATCCATTGTCTTCTGCTTTATCCAGGGTCGGGTTGTGAAGTCTGAGCAGGGAGGCCCACACTTCCTTCCCCACACACACACACACACACACACACACACACACACACACACACACACACACACACACACACACTTCCTCCAGCTCTTCTGGGGGAATCCCGAGGCGTTCCCAGGCCAGCCCATAGACATCGTCCCTCCAGTGTGTTCTGGTTCTGGGAACATGTCCAGGAGGCGTCAGGAACAGACGCTCAAGCCTCAGTTATTGATGTAGAGGAGCAGCAGCTCTACTCCGAGCTCCTCACACTATTTCTGATATGTGGAAAGTCCAATCTCATTTTAACCCCAAGAGCTGCTATTACAATATATGTGTGTTGGGATTGGGATACTTGGGATACTTTGTGATTTGTCCCCTTGCATTTAACCCATTCTTCAAAGCCTGTCAGGAGAAGCGGGACCATCAAATCTTGGCCTAGGCTTTGTCAGGACTACATTAGCTGGAGGATGTGCATATTTGGGGGAATGTGTCAGTCACCTTCAAAACAATAAAAAAACAGTGTGTAGTGTGTTCCCTTAAAGCTGAAGCATGTCCCAGCACCATACGACCCTCAGCTCCCCATTCCACAACATGAGACGACCTGCCAGAAGTGTCGCTTAGCTCAGCCCTGCCATGGCTCCTCCTATAACCCTCTCAGACCTGCTGTACACGCCGCCCATATGTTCTGCCCTCATGGATCCTGGGTCTCATTAAACCGGTGACATAATGGGATACTATAACTTCCACGTCCTTAAAGCGTCATTAAACAAAACACAATTCCTTTTAAGGCCAGTTCTCTCGCTCGCTGCTTGAACGTATATTTAAGAAGTGGGAGGAGGTTTCTAAGATGATAACCAAATATGCAATAAAACTAATGACACACCTAATACTTGAAAGTTAACATACACTGTAGGCTACATTTAAAGGTGTATTTTGCAACCTCTCCGTGCTTGTTTCCATGGAGGTGTTTTTATTGGTCAAAAATACACAGAAAAAGGTGCATTATTACTATAAAAAAATGAAAAAAATTTGGCAATACAATAACATTTTCTACTACTTCCACTAGAAATTCTACATAGTATTGGTTTAAGATCTGTCCAGTGCAAAGCAGATATACAGAATTCTTAAAGGACACATGAGCAGAATTCTACAGGGACACAAGAAGGACAAAAAGCTCCCGGTCATTTCTTGTTTGAGTTTTCTGTCTGACTTCAGCACAATTTTGCACGTCTATTTTTAGCGAAGCTGTCATCGCCGCTCTCCTCTCCGAAGATACACAGTCACTCATGCAAAATTTTGTGGAACCGTTTGACCCCGAACTGTAATTGTAATCGAGTTGCCTTTAATTTAATACGTGCAAGATAAATAAGTTGATATTATACCGCGGGGCATTCCAGGCAAAGCAATAACATGTCTAGGGGGAAAAAAACAAACCAACAAAACAACAAACAAAACGACATAGCGTGCCTTTAAACCTGCAGCTCTGTCCTGAATTGAAGGAAATTAGAACAAATTTCAGTGTAAGTCTAAACCTTATGACAGTGACCGTTGCCAAGGAGAACATCACAAGAGCATTTTTAGACGTGTTGTGATTTTACAGCAGATTTATTATGCAAAAACAACTTTTCAGAGAATTTACAGTAGTTTCTCCTCAACATTTATTCATCTAAAGTTGTATTTGGAGTGATTTGTGCACGTTTGAGAAGCCTATAATGGATTATTGTCAAGACGCCATATTGCTAATTAACACTGCTCTGTTCTTACATCGTTCTCCAATTTTATTTTCATAATCATTGATAAAGCAGCACTGCATAGTCATGATGAAAAAATAAATCTAAAAAAATCAGCTTGCTAACATGATCTGCAGCTCACCAGAGGAGTTTCTGACTCTTTGTTGTGATGACATTTACAGTGACATGTGCTTCCACTGGGCATCGCAGTTTTCTTACACGGAGTCACTTTACTTGTTATTATAAGGTTATTATAGATGAATACTGCTACAAACAGAAGCACAACAGGTTTTTTTTGTTAAAGTTTGTGCAAATACAAGAACTAAAACAACACCTCGTGCCGAATACACACACGACACATCCATAGATCACACGTTACCTTCACCTGCCAATTGCCAAAAACAATACAAAAACGACTAATCAATACAAAATAATGGGGACCAATAAGAAATGCAAGTCTCCAAATGTTTCTGAAACTATAAAAAAAAAACGACTGAACTCAGTGAACCTGCAGAAGATGTGATGAAAACTACTCACAGAATTGTAATTTACTAAACAAGTTTCTGTAATAGTTGAAAATGTATCAGTCAGTAACAACAGGTCTCCATTAAAGGGGCAGTGTGTAACTTTTCCAGTGGAGGGTGCACGATCTGCTTCTGTCCATGGAGATGTTTGCTAATGTTCCACCATATGGCATTAAATATCTATCTCGGTGTATGATTGAATGATGTGGCGTCACTTGCTTGTTTCCATGGATACAGACGGGTTTAATGCCATACTGTGGAACATTCAGGCAAATCAGTAACATTGCCATAGAAAAAAAATGTTACACTGCAAAAAAATGTGTCCAAAATTTAAGAAATAAACACTTAAATCGATCTGAAAATGACTTAAAAGTAGTGAAATTATCTGTCCGTGCAGCAAGATAATTTTACTAAGTTTTAAAATGTTGGTCAAATAAGACAAATTTGCAGTGTACATGTTGCACTACTAGAAAAGTTACATACTGCAGCTTTAAAGTACACAGAAAATTGATGGATAGGGTTGTGCAAATTGTATTTTGTATTTCGTTCAAAAACCTAACCACTAATGATACAATATATGCTGAAAAATGTTGAAATGCATTTGAAATTAATGCAAAAATTGTGATATTAAAAGGTGTAGTCGCAGAGGATTTGAATAACATTTGAAACTATTATCAGCCTAATGAATAAATGCAGCGTGTTCACATTTTTATAAAGAAGTGAACTTACTTTTTCCTTCCTTTGAGTTCCCTCTGTTCCTTATATCCTGTGCAGTCCCAAAGTGAAAACAAAGTCAGTGAGCTGTGTACATCCCTGATACAGCCACGCTCTGTCCTCTGATCCTGTCTGGAATAAAGAGGCGAGCCCACCACTCTGCTCCCACCGCCGGCCAATCACATCACGGCACCTCTGCCGCACGGCCAATCGGGACGCTGCAGTGGCACAGCTGGACACGCCCCCTGCCTGTCTGCGCTGAAAGTTCCCAGAGAAGAGAGGAGTTTGTGATAGAGGAAAGAGAGAGAAAGAGACAGAGAGAGAAGAGAGAGGGAGGGAGGGACAGGGAGAGAGAGAAGACATGGAACAAGAGAGAAAAGAGAGAGAAAAGGAGAGAGAAAAGGAGAGAAAAGGAAAGAGAAAAGAGAGAGAAAAGGAGAGAGAAAAGAGAGAGAAAAGGAGAGAGAAAAGGAGAGAGAAAAGAGGAGAGAAAAGGAGAGAGAAAAGAGAGAGAAAAGGAAAGAGAAAAGAGAGAGAAAAGGAAAGAGAAAAGAGAGAGAAAAGGAGAGAGAAAAGGAAAGAGAAAAGAGAGAGAAAAGGAGAGAAAAGAGAGAGAGAAAAGGAGAGATGACATAGAAAGAGAAAGAAAATGTAGGAGGAAGAGAGAGAAAACACAGAGAGTGAGAGAAAGAAACAGAGAACGAGAGAGAAGACATATATGTATAGAGAGAGAGAGTAAGAGAAGACACATATATAATATAAATAAAAGAGAGAAAAGAGAGGGAGGACAGAACTGACCACAGCTAAAGAGGAAACTGGGTGAATCATAATTTCAGTTATAGATTAGTTTTAGTGGAAGAGCAGATGCAGATGTCTTTTGTGCTGTTGGAAGTGTTATTTGTTGTTTGTAATTCTTGTAAAAACTAGTACTGGAAAAAGAGTTTTTGATATGCTCTACTAAGAAAAATGATCAATTTGATTTAAATAAGTTTCAGAGATGTCTTGACACAAATTTAATCTAAGTAAATCAGAAATAGCAAAGGAGAAATTAAATTCTGTCAACTGGACTAAAGTTTCAATCAAAAAGCTTTTGTCCAGTTGACAGAACTGAATTTGTTCTTTGCTGTAGATCCGACTGAGGGATTCACACAAAGTAAAAGTATTCAGAAGTACATTGTGTACTAGTCATAAAATAAAGTCACAACTAACCCTAACCCTGAACTCTTTTGTTATAACCTCACAGTTACTATATATAGTTCATATTTGCTGGTGTTGTATAAGAAGGAAGGTGAATTGCGTTGCCCAAGGACACAACAACAGGATGCACTGGTCTAACTGCTCTAACACCGCAACTAAACTTATATTATATTATTTGTCTTTTAATTAATAACGCGTGTTAAGAAAACTTGAGAAAAGTTATTTCAAAAGTTTGTATCAGACCAGAGTTTGTGAAGAGCTCAGGTCCTGCAGGACGATGAGCTGATGAACCCTGACACAGGACGGTTATGCAAATGTTATTCTCTTCAACATTCATTTGCATATTGTCTTATCTATTTTACCTAACCATGTGAATTACCTTGTGCCCCATTACTCTTGCATCTCCGTAAATCTAACTCTTCTTGGTCTGGAGGCGGGTCAAGAATAGTTTGAATTTTCTGTTACCATAGAAAAATGCAGATGAATAATTAAAGTTACATACTGTATTTTTAAAGCGCTAATGAGCTAGATACATAAATGGATGAGAACCATACGGAAGGAGCTGCCAGCGACGATATGAAATCAGATTTAGACATGTTTTTGAGTCGTGGATGTTTAAAAATCCTATATTACGCACAATTAAAGGCATCACAAGGTGGAACAGAGTGCAGCCTAAATATGCAGCATTTGTGTGTTAAACATAATACACATAAAGAACTGACCCTGAAGTTTGGACTTGTCTAGATCTTCTTTTTCCACATTTTTTAATCATATCTATTTTAAAAGGACACAGAATAACATGTCGTCCCGCTCTGTGCTTTAACAGTGATATACTCGGATGCTCAGATGTTCGCTGCGGTGATAGGGCGATATGAATGCCCTTGACACCCTCTAATGAGAAAACAAGTTGTACCCATTGAAGATACGGCTGTGAACGGGCCGTAAGACGTGATATAATAAGACGTGATAATAGTCTCCATTCTGACGGAGCTTATGTAACGTGCAGAGTATGGAAAACATCAGGAGAGGAGCCCCCGCTGTGACATGGGGCCACTTCTTATCCACGTAAAGGCAATATTTTTAAATAAAGTTAAGATATCGCGCTCTTTAAATTACATAACAAAAAAGGGGAAAAATTGTGTGATAGCAGAGTTAGCGAAGCTTCTTCCGCTGCGGTGACGTCATGGATCAAATTTGGAAGAATAAAAAAAAGGAAAATCTTCAACTGTGTTTAAAAAAAGCGCATTTAACGAGGCATTTTGTCATTTTTCTGGTCGGTTTTTCGGG
>KN505746.1:2970-15545 GCA_000787155.1 Scartelaos histophorus
CTTACATTAAAATGACCACTTTTTTTTTTTTTTGCAATATTTCCCGCAGAGCAGACCCTCCAATTATTCATCCCTAGAATCAAAATTAACAAAAAAAAACACAAATAAAAAGTATGGTAGGTGATGTCAGGTTCAACCCAATTTATTGACTATATACCAGTGCTTTTTTGTGTAAATGTGGTGGTGGGAGAGGGGCAAGAGCACAGATTGGCAGCTTTACACTTTAAACACATTTGCACATATTACAATTACATTGATAAACATAAAATACCTAAAGTAATTATTGATTTTTATTGTCATTTGTCGTTTTTTAAGCATCGTTAGTGTATTTTATTGTGTTTTGATGAATGGAGGAGAGTTTTGCTTTGTACTTACCTCATTTTTCTTCAGTCCAGGTCCTAAAAGAGTCCCCCCGGAAACGAGCCCCCGTTTTTAAGGTTCCGGGCTAGACAAGTGTATTATATAGTTCAGGGGTAGAGGTGTTTTATTGGTTTATGGGTTTTGAAGTTTTTATGGTTTTTATGTCCATAGTTGGGCTTTTAATAGTTGTTTGGATTTGGGTTTGTTTTATGGAGCGTTAGGGAAATATTTTAAAGTAATGATCATTTGTACCAACCCAGTTTTACTCAATCAGACAGACCAGAGGCAAAAGGCGCCTCCATCCATCATGTTGTGTTCGTGCTTTTTTGTAACAACTGAAAAATAAAAATGTAAAACTGTGGGCCACATCTTCACGCCTTGGTCTGTTTTTTAACTAACCCAAGAACACAACAGCATCATTCATGTTTGGGAACCAGATTTCTAACCGTGATGTTTGTGTTGAGAGCGGGATTTGAACCCCTAACCTTCTGATCAGTGGAGAAACACCAACTATAAAACATGTTATTAGTGGAATGTGGTTTAAATGTAGAATCTGAGTGAAGAAGTTCCTCCTGTAGAACATTAGATCTCGTGTTCAGCCTCTTGTATGTGTGTGAGTTCAGCCGCCATCTTGGTACTGGCTCCATCGTCCAAGTGTCACTGACCAAAGCTTTTTTATAATAACAGTGAGAGAAGAAGCCAGGACTAAACCGGGACTAAATCGGGACTAAACCAGGACTAAACGTGGACTAAACCAGGACTAAACGTGGACTAAACCAGGACTAAACGTGGACTAAACCAGGACTAAACGTGGACTAAACCAGGACTAAACGTGGACTAAACCAGGACTAAACGTGGACTAAACCAGGACTAAACGTGGACTAAACCAGGACTAAACGTGGACTAAACCAGGACTAAACGTGGACTAAACCAGGACTAAACGTGGACTAAACCAGGACTAAACGTGGACTAAACCAGGACTAAACGTGGACTAAACCAGGACTAAACGTGGACTAAACCAGGACTAAACGTGGACTAAACCAGGACTAAACGTGGACTAAACCAGGACTAAACGTGGACTAAACCAGGACTAAACGTGGACTAAACCAGGACTAAACGTGGACTAAACCAGGACTAAACGTGGACTAAACCAGGACTAAACGTGGACTAAACCAGGACTAAACGTGGACTAAACCAGGACTAAACGTGGACTAAACCAGGACTAAACGTGGACTAAACCAGGACTAAACGTGGACTAAACCAGGACTAAACGTGGACTAAACCAGGACTAAACGTGGACTAAACCAGGACTAAACGTGGACTAAACCAGGACTAAATCAGGACTGAACCAGGACTAAACTAGAACTTAACCAGGTCTAAACAGTACAGTATCAATCATTTTCATTACTATCAAAGTCGAGTTTTAAATTTTAGTGTTTTAATACTTCAATCCAGTTTTTATTGCACATTTCATGAACAGTTTCCAAAGTGCTGCACAAATACATACTAAGAGCAACAATAATAATATAATGATAACTTAAACGCTCAGATTTAACCATCCTAAAAAGCAATAAACCAGTAAAATAAAATAAAAGCAAAACCATAGAATACATGTGAGCCATTACTTTATTTATATTTTTGTTTTCTCAATCAAAGAATCTAACTTTTTTGTTTGTTTTAATTACAAAAGAGTGACCCATAATTGTTGCAGCCTGCAGCCAGAAGTCGGTAGTTCAATTCCCTCACTATCTTGACCACTGTGTTCTCGGGCAACGCACGTGACCCACCCTCTACCTCCGGTGTCTACGCGTGAGAACATGATGGAAATAAGACACATCAGCGGCGACACTGATATAGTCGCGTTCGCGTCGGTCCAAACGCCCGGGATCAGAGCCGTTTCCTGCGGTGGAGACAGCGGAGCCGGGACGCACTAATGGAAACC
This sequence comes from Scartelaos histophorus, assembly GCA_000787155.1. Classification (NCBI taxonomy): domain Eukaryota; kingdom Metazoa; phylum Chordata; class Actinopteri; order Gobiiformes; family Gobiidae; genus Scartelaos; species Scartelaos histophorus. Next base: position 5,273 of record KN505746.1, read on the forward strand.
CACATTTCTCAGTGAGACGCAGACGAGACTTCGAAGATGAGGAGAAGGAGAAGAGGGGAGCGAGAGGGCGGAGGAGGAGGAGGAGGAGGAAAGTAAAGCCGCCGAGCTCATATCGATCTTCTGTCCCCCAGATTGATAGAGCAATAAGCAGCCGAGGAGAAGAGTGCAGGGGATGGAGAGGGGCAGGTGAGAAAGAGCAGGACTGAAGATGGCTCCTGGATTGTGATGGGCGACGAGCTAAAAAGAAGTCGGGAGACGGCACAGATGGGTGTAGCTGACAAAAATCTGTCGAAAAAAATGTTTAGTTTTATAGATACAGCTTTTTTCTTGTCACTGCTCTGTCTGAAATGTTCCACAGTATGACTTTAAACACCTCTACACTGAAAAAAGCAATATCTAGATTAGTTCAAATGACTTAAACTAAGAACATTTGACTTTATTTGAGCAGATTCAACTTGACAAGTAAAATTATCTGCAAATGGAACAAGCGTAATTCAAGCTGCGATTGATTTTGTTTCTTATTTTAAGTGAAAAGAGTTCTTTTTCTTATTTTAAGTGCAGCAAGATGTATTTTCATATTTTAAGTACGAAAAGTCTTGTTCCATTGGCAGATCATTTTGCTTGTCAAGTGAAATTTACTCAAAACTTCTTATTTTCACATGGCTAGATTTTAGTTTTTGCATTGTAGCTTATTTTTGTTCAATTACAGGCGGTTTTATAGCTCAAAAATACAGGCATTGTAAGTGACTGTAAGTGGGGTCGCCTCTCCACAGATCTGACCTCGTAACTTGGGCTGGTTTGGTTTCCGTAAAGATAGAAAGGCTTAACGTGACGCTGCGAAACATTCCAGACAAAGCAATAACATCTTCACGGAGAAAATGAGCTTTTTGACGCACATTTGACGGGCCGTCCGCCAGAAAAGCTGCACGACGCACCTTTAAAGTAGAGTTTATTGAAAAAGCTACTTGAGTCAGTACATTGGGAAGTGTGTGCCTATACTCCGCAGCTCTGATGGGGGGGCCGGACAGCTGATGGAGCGGCTGGAGTAGCGATGACGCGATGTGAAGGGTGAAAGATCAGGTGTCCGGGCCTAATTGGGTCAAGGAGAGACGGGCGAAGTGTGATGGATGGACTGGGGGCTCAGACAGAAAGATGATTGGATTTTATGTGAAGAGAGAGAGAAGGAAAAGGAGAGGGAGAAAGGGGAGGAAGAGGAGAGGGCGGGGGATAAGAGCGTTAGCTATAGCCCAGACAGTAAAGGTGACCCCCGGAGCTGCTTAATGGCACCATACATATTCTTTAATGAAGTCAGTGCTCGGGCTAATTATGAGCAGTGGTGTCAAAGCGTGAATGCAGTGTGAGTTATATAATAATACCTATATCTGTATAACACCATTCAAAACGCTGTCACAAAGAAACTATAGTATGTTTAATGTGAAATAAGTAGTAATATACAAAAAAATGTACGTGGATTGAAGTTGTAATTGGAGTTAAACAGTTTTAAGTGTCGTTTCCTCATTCATTTTCACACAGATTTTTCAAAAAACGCAAATATTCACGACGCACGGCAAGATTTTTGGGTCGATTTTTAATTGTGCGACCAAAAGCGCACTCCACAGACACGAGGAGAATCTTATGAGACTTAAAATCTCAAGATCGCAAACACCGCAGTGGGATTTGTCTGCGGAAAACGGGATATAAAGTTGTGAGTTTGACGGAGTTTCCTGTCTACAGTAAAACCACTCGCTCTGAGACTCTTAAGTGTTCGAAAGGTCAGAGTTCTGCACTTCTAGTTTAGATTCCGAGTCAAAATTGTTAATATTATTTGTAAAATGTGGTGCAATTCTTCAGGTACATGAGTTTTAAAGCATAAAAAGTTGGCGATAAAGTCCACAGGAAGTAGAGTCGCTATCGCTAATGTGCAGCTTCACCTCGATCCGAGCGCTGTTCTAATGGAAAAAGACACACATGAGGAACGTTTTTTGCCTTTTTAATTTCAAAGAATGCCTCAAATTAGATTAACAGCGTGGTTTTAGGACTGGACATCATTATTTCCATAAAACATTTTCTTACCGCGTTACAAGAGGTGAGTAATAAAGTCTTTATTTTCACTATATCCCAAGTTTGTATCTTGCGTCTCAGTTTTATCGTCGTTATCGTAGTGTTTCTGATGTTTGGTGGTTACGATCTGACACTGACTCCACACGTACGAGGAGCAGTGGCTTAAAAATCACTTAAAAAAAGTCGGGTCAAGCCTTATTGAACTTGTTGATTTGGTGGTTACGATCTGACACTGACTCCACACGTACGAGGAGCAGTGGCTTAAAAATCAAACATAAAGACAAAAAGTCGGGTCAATATTGAACTCGTGGAGAAGAAATCCCAGATATATCATATAAGCAGCTCTTGAAATCAGAATAAGTCCACTGTGAACCATCTGCATCTAATTAGAAAGCATAGAATTGTTCGATAACCAGGAAGTTCACCTTAGCATTGTAGTTATCGGAAGCTTTACTGACATGACAAGTTGTGAAAAGCTTTTATAATGTCATTGCGGCGAATAATTACAATGCTCAGAACTAAAACTGTTTCAAATGAACTACCGTAGTTTTGTTTTTCACGTTTTTAAGAGTAAAAATCAGGTTTAGCCCCTTTTAATTTATTTATTACAGAATTATTTTTTTTTTTTAGATTTAAGACGCATTATAATGTTGTTTCCTCCCCAAAAACAGACCTGGAGTTGTGTTTTATTTCATTTACATCTTTTATTATTAGTTTGCCTATATCTCCACAGCTCAGAATGCCCTGTCCCACCTTGTGATGTCATGAAGTGGTACGTTCCAAGCTACATTTTACCTTTTTTGTTCAGTAGAAATGGGCAATTCCGGTGCTAAAATCGTCTAAAAGATCCTAATGAAGGTGTACGGAGCTTAAAAACACTTCCTGGAGCACTTCCTGTATTACAATATGATATTATAAGGTTGGAACAAGGCGTTTTCCGTTTGAGAAAAGCACTCGGCTTAAATAGATACGCAGGATTTGTGTGTTAAATGTGCAAATGAGACAAAAAACGCAACTCCTGGTATGTTTTTGACGAGGAAAAATTATAACGTGGCCCAAAAAATTGAATTATATGGACCGTTTAAACAATAATAACTCATTTATTTGTCGTTTTATTGGAGCATTGGCCATTGACGCGTCGTACTTGCGCTTGAATCCCATTACCCATTCAAGTTCCTTCTATACCGAGACAGCCTTTAAATAGACTGTATACAGTGACGGGAGCAGGAGCCAATATTCATGCGCAGGGTTGATTTATCGGCGCACGGGGCAGGGAGCGGGAGCCCGACGAAACCATCAGTCAGGACCACAGCTAATGACCAGTGCTGACGGATGACCGGCCCGGGACATGTACACACACAACCATCAGATAACGGCTATAATGCCCCATACGCACTCGACGCACGTCCTTCACAGAGCTGCAAGCAAAGTCAATGGGGTGAAAGCTCGGGGAGGAGGAAAAACTACTCCGTGGGCGAGTCCGTGTGGGTCGCTGGCATGTCTGCGCGATACCATCTCAATTTCTCACTGCCCAGTTTGTCGGGAGCTATTAGCATCAGCGGAGACTTCGCTTCGGGGGCCGGGCCGAAACGTACGCCGAGGGTTCGAGGAGTTATTACAGCAGGGAGTAAAAGGTCACGTATTACACAAAGTCGACTCTTGTGAGCTTTTAGTCGTGTTATAATGTTGTTACCTCATCAAAAACAGACCTGGAGTTGTGTTTTTATTTTATGCATTTGTCTTTTTTTAACCAACATGCAAAGACAATAGAAAAAAGACCTACAAGTACAAAATCATGATAAAGACAATTACAATTACATTAAACATACATTCATACACACACATTTACCTACACATAAGTTACATACACATACACACTCATAGACATCTTTTAACATAATTATATACCTACATTTCAAGTCCATATACCTACATGCGCATACATATATAGACATTTAAATCTACAAAAGTTATAGCAACATATCAGTGAAAAGATTTCTGAATTTGTATCAAAAAATATCTCAATTTCTAACAAAAGATTTTTCAATTTCTAACAAAAGATTTCTCAATTTCTGGTCTGAAATCTACCAAATGAGTCTAAAGGATTCTAAAAAATAAAAATCAATATAAAAATCAATATATTTCAGAATTTCCATCAAAAGATTTCTGAATTTGTGTCCAAAGATTTCTGAATTTCTAACAAAAATGTTCTCAATTTCTATCAAAAATGCTCTCAATTTCTATCAAGATTTCTCAATTTCTAATAAAAAATATCTCGATTTCTAACAAAAGATTTTTCAATTTCTATCAATATATTTCAGAATTTCCATAAAAAGATTTCTGAATTTCTAACAAAAGATTTTTCAATTTCTAACAAAAGATTTCTCAATTTCTCCCCCTTGCTATGAAAAGGGGCATTTTTGGCCACCGTTTTTGATGAAATTGTTTATTCTTTTCAGATTGAATCCATTGCTCCTCCAAAATATAACAATGTTCTACAAACTAAAAAAAAAACAAAAAAAAACCCCCAATATTTATGGATTCAGCAGTTTCCGCATTAAAAATAAATGTCTCTTTATTCGAACGTGTTTGAGATACATTTTATTATTAGTCTGTCTGCATCTCCTCTACAAACTAACAAAAAAAACCCCAAAAAAACGATATTTATGGATTCAGCAGTTTTCGCATTCAAAATAAATTTGTCTTTATTCACACGTGTTTGAGATACACTTTATTATTAGACTGTCTGCATCTCCAAAGCTCAAATGCTCTGCTCCACCTTGTGATGTCATGAAGAGGTAGTTTTCCAGTTTTGTTTCGTAGAGATTGGCAATTCCTGGTCTGAAATATACCAAATGAGTCTAAGGGATTCTAAAAAAATGAAAATAAAAACACTTCCTGTATCACCATATGACATCACAAGGTGGAACAGAGAGTTTTCCGTAAGAGAGAAGAACCCTAAGAGTGAATTCAAGGAGGTTAAAAAGTTGTTTTTAGGAAACTAATGAACATGTACATTGTGTAACATTTCATAGTCATAGTCATAGTAACCAGCGCCTCCATATATAGGCCTCCACTCAGGATTTCCTTATGACGACGATAATGAAGAGCGACATTTTCATAAACTCGCTGCAGCAGACACAACAGTCACTCTGAAGTGCTCTAGACGGAGATCCTCGGAGACATTACGCTTGTGTTACAGGCCGATAAAGTATTTAGAGCTCCCCCGGTGGCAGTGCAGGGGGCGGCAGGGAGGGCTGAGGACACAGGAGGAGGCCCATGGGGAGCAGCCTGACATGTTCGGTTTGTTTGGGAAGACGTCGGATGTTTTAAATGGATTTTACCTCCGAACTGACACAAGAAACTAACACAAGACGTCGACTATCAAAATTATAGAAATGAATTTGAAGATTGTCCAAATGAGGTACCAAACTCATCCAAAGCTTTTTGACCGTCTGCAGTTATAAGTCACATTATTTTACACTACAATCTACACTACAGTCTTAATTAGTAATGTACAGAGCTTAACAAATGTATTATTCACCACCCAGTATGATCATGCATCATTAAACACTTTATGTTTCTATAATGGTCAATCCGCCAGTATATGCAAGATCTTTTTATCAAAATTATCTTATTATTAATTGCTAAAATGCTAAAATGCTAATGCTAAAAAGTAACTATTGTTGCTATTCATACATTTTCAAGTGTAATGTTTTCCAAAAATGACACCAAAATCTCGTCCAAACCATAGACCGTATATATGAATGGACATAGCTAACGCGCTAGCCGTCGCGTGCCAAATAGGAAGTGCTCCAGGAGGCTTGACTTACATTAGGATCTTGTCGCTCTTCCCTCTGTAAATGCTGCTGTGATCCTCTTCATCTTGGTCTTAAAATGTTCTTATTAACCCGCGACACATGATCCTGATTTTTTTTTCCGCTATTCTGTGAAAATATATAACATAGATCCTGGCTCCAGATTCGCTCCTGTAACCGTTAGCATCGCGAGCCTCATTTGAGCGGCGCTGAACGCTATGGGTGACGTCACATTCGCTTAGTCCACTTTTTTATACAGTCTATGGTCCAAACCAAGTTTCTGGAACAGCTGAAACTATTTGGACTCAATAACTAAAGAGACTTTGCACAACGGCATAAAAACAATGAGCAAGAATGCAGCTGTTATCTGCGCCAAAAGTGAGAACACTAAATATTGACATTTTTCGTTATGATTTGTCAGCAAGGACTATTTTGTAATTCCATTTGGTGAATTAATAATGAAATTGTTCATTTGAAACAGGTTTTTGAAATACTGTGGAGTTATTGATGTTCTTGTTTTCATGACAGGTGCTTTAATACATTTTTTGAGCACTGTAAGTAAATAATATCAATGTGTAATAACATGTAAAAGCGACGCACCTAAAATATGTAACTTTTTAGCCAAGAAAATAAACTAAAATACAAGCATTTCAATTTTTATTTTATTTTTTATTACACTGAAAACACAAGTGTGCTCTCCTTTTGCCAGAATATTCTAAAACATTTACTTCTACACCAAATATGGTTCCAAAATGTGGTTTAAATCTCCCGAAATATGGTTTAAAACTTCAGTTTCCGTGCTAATTCGAATTTGAAAGTGTTTCATTCTCTGGACGTGTGTGTTAGCATGCTAGTTGTTGTTAGCTTTCCCGCCACAGGAAAAACTCCGCTCCTCTCGGAATTACAAACCCATTTCGTGAATAAATTGGACGCTCGGTTTGCAAAAGGTAAGTGAAGAATATCTCTGCAAACTGTTTAAAATGGACTAGTTCTTTAACCTTAAATCACGCTCGGCTAAAAACGTCAACCTGCCGATTCCCAGAAGCATCAGTATTGCTATTACGATACTCGAATGTGCATTTTGTATTGTATATAAATCACCGGTATCACCCATCGCTATTAAAATCCATTTACGATTCCCCAAATGAACCTCTAACATAAACCCAAGACCGAGTAAGACATCAGCCGTCAGTGTAAGAAATACTGTGCTTTCAACTCAAATGGCCGCAGACACATTAGGAAGAGATCTTGCTTTTGTGGACAATGGATATAGTCGCGCGCCATTGATTTCCGCGTAGCTTTTATTGCAGCCCATCGACGTCTAATGCCCCAAAGATCCTGAATTATTCAACAGAAGTGCTTTGTTTTCGTGTCCGGGACTGACGGCGGGGTAACTCTAGATCGCCGGCGTTCGATGATGTACGGCCGGCGTTCCTCCAGCCGCAGACGGACGGTTTTTCAATGGCAGTTTGATGGGCTGTCTGCTGATACGGGTCATCCATAGCCTGACGGCGATAGTTAGCGTATTTGGCGCGGTGCCGGTAGTTTGTCAGGGCTTTTCATTTGAGGGAGGCGGCAGACGGACAGGTGGAATGAGAGGGAACGGGAGACGAAAGGACTCGACGCTATCGCAGGGGGATTAGGGGAGGCAGTGATGAAGTAGCTGCGCGGTGAAAACAATACGCCGAGGACAGAGAGATAGAGGTGTAGGAACGAGTGGCGTTTACTCAGTTATGGGAGATACGGGTGCTTCAAAGTCTTATCAGGCCTTCTACTTTTAGCATTCTTGAGCGTCTACTTGGACAAAAGCGTACTACGTTTCATATGATAAAATATTGTAGGCGTGTTTTCATTACCCTGTTTTAAACGCTTAAACTCCGCTTCACCTTTCGAGCTTTTATCCTTGTCGTTTGTTTTTTCAGAATGCAAAACCGACTTTCTGAGATACGTATCAACCATATTCTGACATTTGTTTCATTAATCCTGTTTATGAGGTTGTCCCGCTCTGGGCCTCAGAAATCATTCAGTTTCAATTTTCGTGGATTGTTACATCATAGGTAGAAATCCATAGGGCTCCTGCTCAGTTTTTGAGTCTATAAATCAGCAGCAGATCGACAGACTCATCCTGAGCTGAGCTTTTCTGCATCCGATTTTTCATTCACGACATCCTGGCTACTAAAGTTGCTTAAATGACTAGTTTCCTGCTACTTTTTCCTATTCTTGAGTCTGAATGGAGCAGATAACCACCTGGAATCTCTAACACCCTAGTGGTTTACAGTAAGGAGTATCTGTTATTAGTTAAGACCATTGAACTGCCCTAATGCGTAAACTGCCACCTGACATTTAATAATCCCTTTGCAACTTCACCTTTCTAAAACGCTATGCTACTAAAAATTCGATCTAGTTTTTAGTATTGAAAATGTTTTCACTCGTCCAAGTAACTTCTTCAGTTCAGTTCTGTTCAGGATTCTGTATCTTGACACTTAAACACCTCAGCTGTTTACAGTAAGAAGTGTCCGTCATCTGTTAAGTGCATTGGGCCACACTGAGGTGTGAACTGTCATCACACTCAAGCATCATTTCCCAAAGTCTGGGTCACGACCCTCAGGTGGGTCACAAGAGATGTTTTTGGGTCATGATCTTCATGTAGGTTTGTAGACAGGCCCAGCTGTTGAAATGTTAAGACATGTTTTGTGTCATTTCTAATCTTTTTGTAATTATTTTTTTGTTCCAATGTTGCTGGTCCAGTTGAATGTTGAAAAGAAAATAGTCGACTTATGGACACTTTTTATTGCTGGTTCAATTACTGTTTTTCATTGTTTAAAACTTGAGTACCGTATTTTTACCGCATCTAAAATCATGACATTTCCTCAAAAATCCACAGTGGCCTTATAATCCAGTGGCCTTATGTGTGACCTTTGGTTGTGTTTAACCTCCAACCGATTTGATGTTGTCCACATTAGTCTAATAACGTATTAGTGGGCGAGTCAGGAGGAGTAATATGTTGGCCACATATAGGGCGACTGTGCAACATACCGGTAGTTCTGCCGTGTGCTGTTCAAGGACCCAAAATGCCACCATTACCATGCAGATTTCAGGTTTTGTATTTTAGTGTTAAAACTGAACAATGTTGAGAGGATCCGGGCATGTTTGATGCCCAAATCACCAACTGTTAAACTTGTATTTTTGTGTTAGCTACAACTGAGAGTTATTGTAAATGACCTGAATAAAGTTCCATTTATCCGACACGCGTTTTGTTTCTCTTATTGTGCCTTATAATCCGATGCTCCTTATGTGTGGACAATGACACAACTGACATATTATTTGATACTGCGCCTTATAATCCGGTGCACTTTATAGCCCCAAAAATACGGTAATGCTAATTGTTCAGAGAGACACGATCACTCAGTCCTCCAATCCTCATTAGTCTTCAGTAATGGTCAAATCCACCTTTAATTTGTGATTTACGAATTACGTCGATCGACTTGGGTCACGAAGGTTTGTGAAAATACAGGTTTCCAGAAAAAAAGTTTGGAGACTCTGGACGAAGAAACAACCACCATGAAACTTAAACACCCCAGTCGTTCCCTCGTATCTCTTATTAGAAAAGTCCATTTAACTGCCCTGAGGTGTGCACTGGACATTTAATAACTCTTTTGCAGCTTCTTTCCTGACGTGAACTCGGTCGTCTGTTTACGGATATATCGCTCGCCTAACCCCTTGTTACGAAGACAATAAAACAAACCCGTGCAGACCGGGCCGGAGAATAGCAGCCACGATATGAATGCAGAGGGAGGAAGGAGGATGTGCAAGGGGAGAAAGAGAGAAAGCGAGAGGACAAAAGTGCGTTGGTTAAGATTCAGGGCAGGCGGCGGGAGCGGGGCTATCATTACCATACATCAGGACAATAAATGAGGCTTTCAGCAGCTCGTAATAAGAGTTTGATAAATCATCGGCAGCAGAATTAACTCCACGTCAAAACAATGTGAGCGCCCTGACGGATGGCGGAGGAGGGGCCGATGGCACCGATTAGACTGGGGAAGTGCGGGGAGCGCCGGGGCCGGGGAGGGTGGGTGAAGGAGACGGGAGGGCGGGGGAGCTGGAGACCAGGGGGGAAATAGAGAAAGTGCTGAGTGCGTGGTGAAAGTTTGGGAAGAGAGGGTTTTTTTTTACTCCAGATGCCCTTCCAAGTCACCATAAGATCCAAACAGGCAATTTTTAGAGAATCTGCAGTGAAAATGTAAGGAAAAGAGGATTTGTCGAGTGAAAGTTTAGCAAAAAAGACACATTTTCTGAGAGATTTTTATGCCAGATTCCCTTCCTGTTATGATTAACTACAGTGAGTGTTAAAATTGACTCTTGAATTGACAGTTTTAACATTTTCTCAGGGTTTA
>KN505750.1:5334-18795 GCA_000787155.1 Scartelaos histophorus
TCATTGCTCAGAAGAAACTACAAGATGAAGTCACAAGATGATTGTTGAGAGTAGGCTATGTGAACTCAATCGCAAATAAAAAAATAAAAAGAGGAGAGAGAGGGGAGGAGAGAGAGGGAAAGGGGGGTTATGGTGGGAAACTCCCAGTTCATTGAGTCATTGAGTTCAGCAGCGGCTCCAAATGGGAGGAATCCGCCTTTGCAGCGGCAGCCGGAAACACCAGTGACATCATAACTACTACAACTAAAGGAATGAATGAAAAATGAATGAAAACAAAACACATTCTGTTCTCAAAAATCAAAGTCATTGCAACTGAGCAACTGACTGCTAATCAACTACTAAAATATATTTTTGTTTAAAGGCAAATTTCCTTTCTGTTTTATGTGCTGTGTTCTCTGATTCATGGCAATATCTCGTTACTTTACATACAGTTTTGGAAGGTGCTTTTGTAGTATCTGGTTGAATAATAATTTTTAAAAAGGTTGTTTTAATGAACATTTTTATGTCCTTTGCAGCTGTGTTGGTGTGGATGAAGATGATGCTCCAGATATTGATATTTATCACTGCCCAAATTGTGAAAAGACACATGGCAAGTCAACATGTAAGTAGTAATAATCAATAATTGTTTTTTTCACTGTCTAGTAGACGCAGTGTTGTGGTATTTAATAAGAGCATTTTGTGCGTAACATTGTAAAAAAGAGAGTAACATATTTTTTCTTCAGTGTCGTCAATCATTCATAAAACACATCTATGACTTCAATTTCTTCAAACTATCAGATTTAAACACAATTGGAGACTTAATGCTGTATTCACTTTTTTACTCTCTTGTTACCACATCATAGCCTAAAATGTGTCATTGTCTTATTATTAAGTTAAGTCTGTGCCATCGTCCCAGACATTGTGCAGGAGTTTCTTGATCTGTCCCATGTGAATATTAATATGTTCCCTAGTTTTACTTCTCTTATTTTTTTTTTTCAGTAAAAAAGAAAAAGAATTGGAGCAAACATGATACGGGCCAAAGCACAGACATCAAAGCAGTTCAGAACGGCAGTCAAGTGTTCATTAAAGAGCTACGCAGCAGAACATTTCCAAGGTAAATAGCCCAAGATGCCCATAATCATTTTATAAGCTGTTTACAAACACTTTCAATGTAAGTGTATGGATGGATTTACCATGCTTTACTGCAAAAGAATAGCTAGAGTGTTACTTTATAGCTTAAGTTATTAATGCTGTTCGACGGTGTTGTTGACAATGCTGTTTTAATATTTCAATTTTATTTAATAAAACCACTCTATCTGCTGTAAAATTCAACTACGAAAGGGCAAAATACAGTCACACATTAGAATGAAATGCATTGAGATAAACTATAAATGACATATCTATATGAATGTAGTTGAATGCATTTTTTAAATAGTAGAATATGATAAGAATGAAAAAGTAATGAGCTTCTCCTGTTTGCAAGACTAGCGGTCACTGTTTACTTTGATTAAAATAATTGTCCAAATTGTACCATACATTCTGGACTATAGAGCGCACCTGCATATAAGCCACATCAACAAAATTTCATTTTTTTTTTATAACTGTACATATATAAGCTGCACCTGTATATAAGCTGCAGGAGTTCACGTCTTCATGAACATTTTCAAGTTTTCAAGTTCGGGCCGTCTGCTTTTATTGCCTCTGAAAGTTTTTGTCATCTTTTTGCATTGAGTCAGTTCGTCACGCTGCCACCGCCGCGTTTACATGCAGCAGCTCTAAATCCTTCTTTGACAGATCAATTGCCTTTAACTTAAAAGCAGCATCGTCTGTATTTCTACGCTTGTTTTTGATGAGGAGGGTGTGTTCATAAAGCTCAAAATAACTGTTCAAAACACAATCAAACGAGCGTCTTCCTCTGCGCATCGCCTCCGTCTCTCCCCACACTCTACTGTGCATGTCTCCTGCTCAAAGAGCTGCTCAGACTCCCGGGGGCAGGGCTAGGCAGGCTCCATCTCTCCCCACACTCTACTGTGCATGTCTCCTGCTCAAAGAGCTGCTCAGACTCCCGGGGGCAGGGCTAGGCAGGTATGAGTGGATGTTTGAGACGTTTCTTCTCATCATTTACCTGCATTTAACGCACACGGGTAAAACAGCATCTCTAGTTAACATTGCAACTTAATTTTAACCCTAGATCCATGTGTTCACCGCACAGACAGCGGTGTTTTGTGCACTCAGGCTGTGCACGCATCACCTGTGTTGCCAAACAAATAATCCGCCCATGCATTAGCCGCACCTTTGTATAAGCCGCAGGGTTCAAAGTGCGAGAAAAAAGTAGTGGCTTATAGTCCAGAAAGTACGGTAATGTAATTGTGGAAAGTATGCAAGAAAATCAAAATTATTGTTATAATTTTTTAGCCCATATTGCTCAGCTCTAACTTAAACTTAAACACAGTAGTTCTACCTAACCCAGTCTATAGTGGGTTAAATTTAGAGCTACTATCTTCTGTGTGGAGATAGACCAGCCTGTGACGCTTTGTAAACCTTGCTGTTTGTTTCAGTGCGGATGATGTGGTGGTGAAACTGACTGGTGTCCAGCTGACCATGGACTACCTGGAGGGAAACGGTTTTAATGAGCCAATCCTTGTCCAGAAGAAGGATGGTCTGGGCATGTCCATGCCTGCTGCCACTTTCTACATTAGTGACGTGGAAAACTATGTTGGTGAGGACTTGTTATTAAGAGTTATTTTAATTGTTGTCACCATTATCCTAAAATACTATCCTAAAATATCTTTCAAGATCACATTTCTTCCCTTTATAGACATATCATTTTTCTTCAAGTTAAACAAAACTACAATGTATGTGCAGTCATGATGAATAGTAACTTTACTTAAACCAAAAGTTATTCCGACCAGCATTTATAATAATTCTATAATATAATTCTATAATAACCTAATTCTATGATTCAGTGTTAATTGTAAGTATATTGCTCCACTACAATTCCATTCAATTGTCGATAAATAATATTTAAGTTTGAGCTTGGTGAACCCAGGCTGAGAACGTTGCATACAATATATGGCTATGTCCACTAGAGGGCACCCTCCGCTTTTCAATGTTTTTATGTTAGTTTGACAGGATGCAGTGTTTGCATGTGCAGTAAAATAAGACTTCCTTTGTGTCACAGGTCCAGATGTCAGTGTTGATGTGGTGGATGTCACTAAGCAGACAGACAGTAAAATGAAGCTGAAGGAGTTTGTGGATTACTACTACAGCACAAACAGAAAGAAAGTGTTAGATGTTATCAACTTGGAGTTCTCCGACACAAGGTCAGGCTTAAAACCGCAGCTTTTTTCTCTAAATTCAATCTCCAGATCTGGCCGTCATGTTTTCTATATGTTTGACAGGATGAACACTATAGTTGAAAGTCCACAGATTGTTCGCAGATTGTCTTGGGTAGAGAACTACTGGCCCGATGATGCTCTGCTCGGAAAGCCTAAAGTCACCAAATACTGTCTGATTTGTGTCAAAGACAGTTACACAGACTTCCACATTGAGTGTGGTGGAGCATCCGTCTGGTACCATGTGCTAAAGGTATGTTCATATGGGTTTTGTAATTTCAAAGGGACAAGTAAATTAGCCTTCGCCTATAATCCTGTGTTCACATTCATGTTGTATCATGTCCATTAATATAATATTGATGCTTACTTTAAATACATTAGGTAACGCTATTTTAATCCATTGTTCAAATTCCCATTATTAAAAAAAGATAATGGTATGTATTGTTGTTTTAGGGTGAAAAAATCTTCTTCTTGATCAAGCCCACCTCGGCCAACCTGTCTCTGTACGAACGCTGGAGGTCGTCATCCAATCACAGTGAGATGTTCTTTGCCGACCAGGTGGACAAGTGTTACAAATGCACTCTGAAGCAAGGACAAACCCTCTTCATCCCATCAGGTGCTCACTGTAGTTTAGTTGTAGTGAAAAAAAAATATTGGTCGTAACATTTTATTATATATTAATTAAATTGTTCTTACAGGATGGATCAATGCAATACTGACTCCAGTCGACTGTCTGGCTTTCTCTGGGCATTTTGTCCACAATCTCAGTGTGGAGATGCAGATGAGGTTAGGAATTATTGTACTATAAATCTCAAACACATGTTATTTAATATATCTGTAATTAATTACTAATTGCTATTACTTTAAAACCTCGAAAGTCTTGTACTTATTAAATGTGAATGACTTGCTGTATTTATTCTCTTCACCATTTTCTTACCTTTAGAGCGTATGAAATCGAAAAGCGACTGAATGTCAAGACTCTCACCCCCTTTCCAAACTATGAGACAGCCTGTTGGTATGTGGGCCGACATTTCCTGGAGAGATTCAAGGGTGAGCACTTTTTCCTTTATTCTGCAATTTTAACATAACGCCAAAACTCCCTATTTGACCTCCAGCGTAAAAACAACCAGAGAACCTTCCCGCAACCTGCAGCCATCGGCAAAAATCTGCTGCACAGATGAAGGCCTGGATGCTATATTATTTTTTCAGTCATTAAATTGGTGAATCTCTGAGTTCACAGATAATTAGCATCAAAAGGCTTGGCCCAGCTAGAATCACTTGCTCCATTACAAGTCTGTGTTTAAAATCTCCTCAGCTGGCTTGGGCCAATTGTTTATGTTTCCACCATTTTCTCTGCATGTGTTCAAACCAGATTGCTAATGTGCGTGCAGTACTTCCAACCCACAAGGCCTCACTATTAATATATCATTATGTTTTTACTTTGAGGTCAACTTTTTAGTGCAAGATATTGTGTCAATTAATTTTAGACTTATGCAACCTTGAGCATAATAGTTTTTTAGTGGTCAATTGAGGTTACTTTCTCATTAAGTTTTTGACCTCTTTTTTGTAGCACTACACAAAGCAAATAAACAACCAGCTGCTTATCTTGTACATGGTGCCAAAATAATCAATGGAGCCTTCAGAGCTTGGACTAAAAAACAGGTAAATGTACATACAAAAGCATTTTTTTCTAACCAGCTTCACATCTGAGTTCTGCCTCTTGCTCTGTTGAAGGCACTTTTGGAACATGAAGATGAGCTCCCAGAAAACATGAAACCATCGCAGCTTATCAAAGATCTTGCCAAAGAGATCAGACTGTCTGAGGTACTAATTTTTATTTATATTTAGCTTGTGACCTCAATTTTTTTTTTCTGGAAATAATATGGCACTTTCATCAAATGTAACTTTTAACGTCTGAGCTGTTTTTGAGCTTCTTTTGACATTCCAATGCTTTTCACTTTTTTTTTTTAGAATGCAACAAAAGCCATTAAAAGTGAGCCAAGCATTAAGATCCCAGTAGAAGAGCCACCATCAACACATTCAGAACCCGAGGAGCCTGTGTCCCCTGCTCACGTCCCATCTCCGAGTAGAGACAGGCCACGCAAAAAGAAACCACCCAAACCTCCCAAGCCCCCAAAGATGCCCAAAGCCCCCAAGCCCCCCAAAGTGCCCAAAGTGAAGGAGGGAGGGAAGAAGAAGGCCAAGAAAGTCAAGGAGATGTCCCCGCCACCCAAACCCTCCAGCTTTGCTGCTCTCGAATCCCATGCCAAGGACATCTTGAGTAAAATGGACCAGTCTAAAAAGGCCAAGGTTAGAAAATGTTTTTTTTAAATAAGCTAGATGAAGTTTGGTTTTCTTTTGGAAAATAAGTGTGAAATCAGTTAACTGTTGTATTGTTTCTGCATTGGGGATCTTTTGTTAGCAGGGTTGTCAGGGCAAGTGCTTTGTCAGATATCCTGAGTAAAAAGTATGAACTCTTGCTAATTATATATAATTTATATTGCATGTTGAACTATACCCACGCATTTCTTTAAAGGTGATGATGTTGATGAGGTTTTTGACTATATTCAAAATGCAACTGTGTGGCCACATAGCTATTATTATTATTATTAATATTTTTTAATGTTTTAATTTTGTTTATTTTCCAGGCTGTTAAAAGTGTTCTTAGTTCATCCGAGAAAGAAATAACCAAGCAGAACAATGTAGATAAGTTTGAAATCAGAGAACAGAATAAAAACAAGACGGAAGCAAAATGGAAGTACAAGGTAAGAATGTGAATTTTCATGGTTATAGAGTGAAGAGTATGATAATGACCTCAAGCCAAAATAAACCCAATGAATATAATTGCTGAAAGATTTGTTCACTTCAAAGCAATGATGAGAAAATAATGATGTGTTCTAAATCACACATTGAGGCCTGTAGCTCATCAGTACAACTGAAAGAATGTTCACCCTTCAGTAGTTTACCTAATGGAATTACACCACGTTACTTCCTAACTATTTTCATCTGCTCCCAACTTCAATTGGGTTTGTTGTACCGTTGTAAAAGAACAATGGGGAAAGGCCTTTGGAGTATAAATATAATTTCGCTGAACGGAAGACATTAGAGGGATTAGGTTCCATGGAAAATTCAATGCCAAAGTACTGTGGAATGTTGGCTGTGTGTGCCTTCATCCCGCTGCTCTGATCAGGCCAAACACTTGCAGATGGACTGTAGACCCTCATGATGTCTCCAAGGTCACAGCAAACTGCAAACCTTTTTCCTTCATCTGATTAATAAAGTACTGCTCAGTAGAGTGAAAGGTTGTCAAGAAATCAATACTGGCCTGTGAGCAGTGTTCATAGTTGAATACCAGATTGAATGTTCTCCTCAAGTGTCAATATTCATTTGTAATATAATTGTGGGTGTGTACAGAATTATGTTGTAGCATAGTAAGTAGCACATAAGTCAGAAATAACTTTAATTATAAGTGTCATTACAAGAACCACATTAGAAATGTTCAGACTCTTTACTCATACATGTATTTCCAGTCTCATTTTCAGCTCTTTGTGGTCATCGTTGTGTCATCTGCAATGTTGTATGTGTTACAGAATAGTAAACCAGATTCCTTGTTAAAGATGGAGGAGGAAAGCAAATTTGACAGAACGCCACTGTCAAGCAATAAAGAAAGATTTAGCTTTATGTCTCACAAGAAACTGCTCAGGTAAGGCCTCAAAGTGTGAAGTGAGTGTGTTAACCAATGCTGTACACTGGCGATTATGAACCCTTTAGCTCTCAGCAACACATCCATTAGCATTAACTCAAGGTCTTCACTTGAAGTGCTGGGCTGATCCTCGTTTAAGTCACTCATTGTCCTGTGGTTTCCTTCACAGCTCCAAAATGCTGAAACCTCAGACCAACTCAAGTGTTTTTGGATCATTACAAAACCTAAAAGAAGACAAAGCCAAGCCGGTGAGAGACGAGTACGAGTACGTCTCCGATGAGGGTGAGTTGAAGATTGATGAGTTTCCCATCAGACGGAAAAAGAACACCACAGTTAAAAGAGACCTATCATGTGAGTATTCTCCCCCTGTTGTTTTTTTCCATAACAACCATTAAAACGCCTAGATTTATGTAAGATTTACATGTATTTTTTTCAGTTTTGTCAGACATCCGAGAACCAATTCAGCCATCCAAAAAAGCAAAGTTCCAGCCTGTAGTGAGTAAGGTAAGAACTGTTGGTGAAACATCTTATTTAATCACTAAACTAATGTGTTAAGCGTAAAAAGAAGAGAATATTGGGGAAAATACCTGTGTATGGAGCAAGGTGTTAAAATGCATTCTCAATAATGAGAGCTCTCAGGAAAGAACACCTCGCCACACTTGAAAACTTAAGAACTTTAGTTAGTCATATGTTATGTTTTAGTACATTTTAGTTACCCTATGCAATGTGAGAAACCTTACACCAAAACATGATATAAATATTAAACAGATGTGGAACATACTGTGTGTGTTTTGTGTGCTACATTTCTCTTCTTTGTTCTTGTTGCATATTAGAGTGTTGATTCGTCAGATGAAGAAACTCTACACATAGATACAGAGGCCAAACCTGAAGTCAAAAATCGCAACTCCAAGGTCAAGAAAAAAGGTGGCAGTGCAGCGGGCATCCTGGACCTGCTGCAGGCCAGCAAACAAGTGGGAGGCATTGACTACAGCACAAACAGGTAAATTCTCTTAAGCATTACCACTGGTAGATATCGATGGACTTAAGTCACCCTTTTGTTATGGCACAGTGGAAAAGAGTAAATCAGATGTATTCCAGCTTTCACTTGCTTCAAAGCAAGCAAATCAACAACTCATTACAATACTACTCACCAAAATCTTAGACTTGTTTTCTAATGTTCAGTTTTTCTTCACTAGATGAAATAAATTGCTCTAACTAAATTGAACAATGCAGTGCAGCACCCCCTTTCACCAGAAATGTCTATAAACAGACACAGAAAAATTATCCAAAAGTGGGAACTAAATGGCTCCCCCAGAACATGTGCCATGACCCTTAATGAGTTTTACCTCTTATGCTCACTAATGGGCCAAGTCATTGACAAACAAATGGACACTTGGTGACAGATGAAGTGGTCTTAAATAGCCAGATTTGTAATTCTCTCAAAGTTAAAAATCTGAAGTTTACACTGATCCTTTCAGCATTGTTGCTAAGCCTGTTTGTTTCATCTCTAGTTAATTTATCAAAAGCAGTATGGCTCCAGGCCCTTCCTCTCATTTGATTTTTTCTGTTTTGGTTGACTCTTGATGGTCTATTTCCACCACACTGAAAGGTACAAATGAGCAGTGAAAGAGAGAACAACTTCAAAATAATCATAATTTCAAAATAGTTTTCCTAATTATATAAAAGGGGAGAAACTTTAATGTAACACAATTCAATCTTTCGCAAAACTTAATCTGTTTTTTTTTTTTTGTTGGATTTTGCACCGTATTTTCATCCTGTAAAACAAATGCTCTTCATGAGTCAGATAGTGGAAACATGGCGCTTCATATGGCAGGGCTGTGTTGCTGTGGTGTAATAGATGTTTTGTTGTATTTTTCATGGTTGTACTTACAGCCAGCCCCCTGCATCTCCCAGTACACAGGAGGCCATTCAGGGCATGTTGTCCATGGCCAACCTGTCGTCTTCAGACAGTTTACCACAGTCCTGGAGCAACAGCCAGTCCCGCAACCACAGCCAGTCTAAGAGCAACTCCCACGGCTCTCAGGCCAACAGGAAGTCCGGCAGCACCACCGGCGGCAACAACAACAGCAGCAGCAAGCGAGCGGCCAAACGCATGCCCAAGAAACCCCGGAGGAGCAGCAGCATGGAGAGCCTGGACTATGACGACGACCAGGACCACATGGACGCCTGCTTCAAGGACTCAGACTACGGTAAACACTTAGTGATTTGTAAATGAATGTAATCTACAATTGGTATTTTGCAGTGGTTTCCTCTGAGGTGGGCTCTCGCATATATTAGGCCAGGTTAGGTTAGGTTTGTTACCATTTGTAGTTAAACACATTGGAAAAAACAATGTTCTCCATGAGACATTAAAAACAACCACATGAACAAACAACAGACAGTGATTACAGGCGACATACTGACATTGTGAAATAAACAAGATACAAAGATTAGGCAGCTAAAATATTAAAGTGCTACATCAAGTTCAAAGTGCTGTTCTTGCTAATAGCAGCTTGTGGGAAGAAGCTATTAACATGCTAAGAAATCTGACATTTAATGGAGCAATATCTTTTTCTAGAGGGAAGAAGCGGAATCATGTCTCTGCCAGGATGGCCAGAGGGGTCATGTATGATCTGAATGGCTTGGTTAAAATGTACATTTGTAGCCTCGAGGACAGGCAGGTCACAGTTCAGGTGGTGTGGTTTTTTTGGCTTTATTTAAAGCTTTCCTCTCTTGTAATGTTGCCGAACCACACGGTAATAGAGCCAACTAGAAGATGTTACTGGAATCTTTGCTCTAGCTCAGATCATTAGACAAGGTCAGACCAAGAAAATTACTCTCTTCTACAATTTGAATATCAACATCAGCTTATTCTGGTAGTACAAAGCAAAAAAGTATACTTAAGAGAAATCTATTGCAACTATTTTTGTATAGAAATATTGTTGAGGGTCCTAATGTTAAGGGGATTATGGCACATTTCACACTTAATGTCAAAGCCAGAGTAGACAACATATCAGTGTTAATTTCAATATTGGTGATGCTTCTCTCCCCCCACACACACACACACAAGTATATCAGACTGTCCAATATCTTTTATCAAAGCTACATTGTTCTCTGTGATACAGCTGTTCATTGTCTCTGTGTCTGCCCGCAATCTATTGACTTAATATCTGATAATTATCCCATCAACATTAAAAACAGCTTGTTTATGAAAGAAGAAAAAGGGTGCCAATCTCCACAATCTAAATACAGGTTTTCGGGGTGATTATGAGACACTAATTACAAGTTCAAAAAGCATGAAACTATCTATTGAGAACTGGTGTTAATAGCCTATTGACAAGCTGGGAGTGCCTACAGCAGCTGGGTTGGATGAACTTCATACAAAATGGTGCAGTGGAAAATATTTTACAATTTGGAGCAACACAAGAGTGGTTTACAAAAAAGCAAACACAATCCGTATTCACTGCTAATGAATAAATTGAATCCAGATTCAGATTTTATAAGCCACACATTGATACTTCACGCAGGCTGTCAGCACCTGTTAACACCATTATTATTTTCCTCATTCTTGAAGACCGGACCTTTCCTCAGTCAATCACTGCTACACTAACAATAAATTTTCATCTTTATTTGCAGTTTATCCTTCTTTGGAATCAGAGGAAGATAATCCTGTTTTCAAATCAAGATCGAAAAAGCGGAAAAGTAGTGATGACACGCCATACAGTCCCACAGGTAAAAGCCCTTAGTTTTTCTAAATGTCCTCAAAATACTGATCAGTCACAGACGTATGGGCAATTCTTTTTAACAGAAATTAGTAAATACTTTAGTTTTGTTTGGGATATCCATGTATCAGAATATGTATTAGCTAACATCATGGACCGTGTTTCGGGATAGGTATTGTACGTACCATTAGATACTTGAAAACATCCAGCCCTAAGCTGTATGTTTTATGCCCCCAGCTCGTGTAGGACCTTCAGTCCCCAGACAAGAGAGGCCAGCCAGAGAAGGAGCGCGAGTGGCCTCAATAGAAACAGGCCTGGCCGCTGCAGCAGCTAAGCTCTCGCATCAGGTACCAGTGTTTACTCATTCTGATGTTCTGAAATGTTTTGGATTGTCTGGCAAACCACTCAATGTGCATTTTGAACAGGAGGAGCAACAAAAAACAAAGAAAAAGAAGAAAAGTACCAAAAAGAAGACATTAGTGATGGAGGATCCCCCAAGACTCTCCCAGGACAGCAGTTCTGATCACAATGCAGACTCTAATGATGGCAACATGTCAGATCAGGAGTTTAGCACTGGGACAGTCAAATCCCCAGGAGGACCCCAGCCCATGGCCCCAGGCGTGTTCCTCAACCAGAGACGGCCATCTTTGTCCTCACCCAACAACAGCACCCACTCCTCAAGCACCAACAACAGTGGCCTGGCCAAAGGAGAGCGCCCAGCAGCTCCCGACTCCAAAGGTGAGCTCCTTCACTGTTCATTGTTCATGCGCTTTTCTCTTCGTAGCATAGACCGTATATATAAAGGGAAATAGCTAACGCGCTAGCTGCCGCATGCCAAGCAGGAAGCGTGACAGGAGGCTCTTCCAGCTCCTTCTGACCCTGGCTCTATTTGACTTACATCACTCGTCTCTGTGTACCTGCTGCACTGATCCTCATCATCTTGGTCTTAAAATGTTCTTATTAACCCGCGACACATGATGCTGATTTTTTTTCACAATTTTGTTCGTCAATAAAATCCTGTTCATAACATGGATCCTGGCTCCAGATTTGCACGTGTTTTTTCAGCGGCTCTGAATGCTATGGGTGACTTCACACTCGCTCAGTCCACTTTTTTTATACAGTTTATGCTTCGTAGGCATAGAAAAAATAAAAAACAGAATGTGAGATGCAAGAGCAACTCATGCCAATGCGTCCTGTAACACTGACCTCGGACCATTGCGGACGAGGGGGAGGTATGAGTCATTTTAAAACTAAATGGAGCTGTTGAACATGGTTAGGGTTACGAAGTATTTTGTCAATTTTGTACATTCTCATGCTAATGTATTCACTTGCTAGGTTTGTTTGATTTGAACTGACTGTTCTCTCTCTCTTGTTCTGTTCGCAGCAAAGCGGCTAAAGAAAGGCATGGCCACAGCTAAACAGAGACTAGGAAAGATTTTAAAGATTCATCGAAATGGAAAGCTCCTCCTGTAGCATGCAATGGACTGGGTTCACCTCCCAAACTCACCCCTCGCCCCTGCGCCCTTTTAACCGTATAAGGAAAAAAACTGAACCAAGAATAGGAGGAAACGGGGAGAAATCATGCATTTTTTCAATTTATAAGAAGAACATCACTCAAATAGGTTTTTGCCTCCTCTTATACTTTATAACTTTCAAATATAAAAGTGTACAGAACCTACTATAAATATTTTTTATGAGAACATGTGTCATTTTACTACAGCTGTTTGTTTATCAGGGGTTGCTAAACATGAAGTAGAACTACATTGCAGTCATTCCAAGATTTCTGAAAGTATCTCTTGCATGTATTGAGTTGCATGTGCAGGTTGGGTTTGAGGTTTGTGTTTTGGCTTTGACTGGATGGATGCAGCTCATCGTTGCCACATAGGTCATGTCCACACTAATAAGCGACACCACTCCACTGCAGTCTGTCTTATTGTTGATTTTATTATTGGCAAAAGCAACAATAAAATGCACTGACATTATATTCTTCAAGAGCTTAATAGTGTGGATATCACCATGTATTTAACATCAAACTCTGCCACTCACATTTTACTTGTTTAACCCTGTTTATCATTTCTATGGACTAAAGCAAAGCACTATCAAGAGTAATATTTATTTATTGGTATGGTAGATAGGACTAAGCAGGACTTGGAGAAGCAACTGTAAAGCACAAAGTGAGTGGGGAGCTGGTTTGCATAGGACTGTGGTACAGTGGGCTGACCTCCCGTTAGGCTTGGACTAGTTTCTGTGCTGTCATTGTTATAAAGGGCCCAGTATTTTTTTTTGTAAAATGGAAAAATATTATCACAGCTGAGTAAACCTATATAGTAGACATCATAAGAAATCAACTAAAAAATGTGTTTTATTTCATTTATAAGATTCAATAAGATTTTAATTGTGATACCAACACATAGAAATCATATTTTGTGTTATTTATATAGACTTGTAATACTAGTTACTTTATTTTAATGCTAATTTGAAATTCTGGAAATTGGAAACTGAATCCTATAGAGTTGTCTTTACAGGTCTCTTTGATAGGTATATGCAAAAATAGCATAGACTGGTCTAAGCTTATTGGGTGGTGCAAGGCCTGGAGTTAAATGATGATAAGCTTCATCCATGTCAGGTTTGCCGTTACATGGGGATACTTTCTCTCTTCTGTTGCTTTGCCAGGCAGCACAACCACTGTGCATCTTCACTACATCACAGTACAGTGTAGGGA